>VTPC01001648.1:58786-71950 GCA_011009095.1 Ignelater luminosus
GATTTTAGTCCAAGAACAAAAAGTACTAGAACAATTACAGATTATATAAAAAGAAAAAGGAGTGAACAATTAATAAACGAAGAAAATCAACTAGAGTCCAACACGGAACTTATCAACATAAAAATTGGAATAAATGCAGGTAGTAAACAAGCGCATTTTATTGGAAAAATGAAAAAACAAAAGCTACAATAGTAAAAATAGAGAATGTCCAAAAGAAATTGCAAATAATAAGAAAAAAGCAATTTTAAAGGACACAAACATATTTATTGAAAATAAACTGACAGATAAAGAAAAGATTATAGAAAACAAAATTAAAAAAATAGCAAAAAAAGAAAAACAAAATGGTAACATTGTCAAAATAGGATACCGAAAATTGTATATAAATAAAGTCAAGTATGATTGGAACGCAGAAGAAAACATGCTTGTATGTTAAGGTAATAATCGAGACGTAAATCAAAAAACTAGACCATGTAAATGAGGCAAAGGGAACGTCCAGCCCTTTCACCCAAACAATTAATAGAGGGATACCAAAGATGAATAAGGCAACGTCAACAGAAAAAAGCAGTAAGGAAAAGCAAATAATTAAGATAGCAACATGGAATGTACAAGGACTCAATAAAGAACTAAAACTTAAAGAACTAGTACAAGAACTAGAAAAATATGATATAAATATTTTAGCTGTACAAAAGATAAACACAAAAGGAACAGCGATAACAATCTTCAAAAAATATTTATGGTGTATCGGGGGTGGTGAACAGAATAAGCTGAGCACAGGCTTTATAATAAAAGAGGAACACAAAGATAAAATAATAGATAATAGAGTAATAAATGAAAGACTAAGTATGATTGGAATAAAAGGAAAGTATAGAAAATTGACAATCCTGAATGTACATGCGCCCACGGAAGAAACAGACGAAGCCGCAAAACAAACATTCTATGATACAATAGAAGAATCAATGAATAATGTAGCAAGTTTTGATATGAAAATTATTATAGGCGACTTCAGTGGCAAAATTGGTAAAAAAGAAATAAATTATAAAATAGCTAGAAAAGAAAGCTTGCATAGAAAATCAAATAAAAATGGACAAAGACTAACAGTTCTAGCAGCAGGAAACAGAATGATTATTAAGACCACACATTTAAAACACGAAGACATTCCCAAACCAACCTGAATAAGCCTTGACAAAAAAAAACTGAATCAAATTTATCATTTACTGATAGAAAGAAAACATGCAAAATGTGTCCTAAATGTAAGAACATACAGAGGAGCTGACATATGATCAAACCATATGCTGGTAATAGAAGAAATGAAAGAAGAGATACCAATCATAATAAACAAAAGAAATAATAAATTGAAAAAATGGAATATTGAAGCCTTAAAAAGATGAAAATAAAAACACAAAAAAATTAATAATCGCAAAAGAAAAATTAACAGACGTAAATAAAGAGTGGGACAGCATAAGAACCGCAATAGAAGCAAGTACAGAATTACTAAAACCAACAAAACGCAAAAAAAGAAAAGACTGGTTCGATGATGAATGCAGAAAAGCAGTACAAAAAACAATAAACAACAATGAAAATGTTAGAAGACAGCACAAGAGAAAGAATAGAACAATATAAGCAAATACAAAATAGCACACAATCTAAAATCAGAAATAAGAAAAGAGAAGCACAAAAAGCTAAATTAGAAGAAATGGAAAAACATCACAGAAATAGAAATGCAAAACTATTTTATAAAAACTTGAAAGAAAAAAAGAAAGGTTTCCAACCACAAACAGTTGTGTTGAAAAACCATCAGGGAGAGATCTGTGTAGATACCACAAGTATGCTAAACATACGGGAAAACGTTTTCAGGAACACATTAACAAACAATGAATGTGAAACAGAAAATAAACAATTGCATCAAAATAACCAAGATAAACAAAAATTAGAAGAACCAACAAAAAAAGAAATAATAGAAATAATAAAGAAATCAAAAAACAATAAAAGTCCAGGTGAAGATGGCATCACAACAGAGCAAATAAAATACAGCAGCGAAGAAATATTTGATCGAATATACAATCTAATCAAGCAAACCTGGAAAGAAAAATGTATGCCTAAAGAATGGAGTCAAGCATTAGTACACCTAGTACATAAAAAAGGAAGCACACAAAACCCAGAAAATTACAGTCCAATATCACTCCTAAATGTAACCTATAAGTTACTGGCAAAAGTAATAAATAAAAGATGATATCAAGGACAGCTTTCAGCTGGTTATACCAGTAACTCAGGAGTAAAACAAGGAGACCCGCTATCCGCAACCCTCTTTAGCATAACCTTAAAGAATATAATTAAAAAAAGCAATATCAAAACAAACAACAACATACTAAAAAACTCATATCAACTACTGGCCTATGCAGATGATGTAGTAATACTCGCAAGAACCAAAGAAGAACTAAAGAAAACTCTAAAAAAATTTGAAAAACAAGCCAAAGAAGCAGAGCTAGAAATAAACCAACAGAAATCAAACTACATGATTCTAGGAAACAAAGACCAAAATGAAAATCTTAAACTAATACTTAAAAGTGAAAACAATACAAAATACAGTTTTAACATAGTAAATAGTGTAGTGTACCAAGGGACTGAAATAACAAGTAGGGGAAAGTGCAGTAGTGAAATAAAAAGAAGAATCACAGCAGGCGAAAAATGTGCAGCATCCCTAAATAAAGTGCTGAATGCAAAAAATATATCAAGGAAAACAGAAATACACATATATAAAACAATAATTAGAGCAGCAGTCTTATATGGCTGTGAAACATGGACAATAACAGAAGAAAGTAAAAATAGACTAGACATATGAGAAAGAAAAATTCTGAGGAGAATTATTGGAGGAATAAAAGAAAATGACAGCTGGAGACGAAGAACTAATAATCAACTGAAAGAAATAAAGGGTTTTCCAATAAGAGGTGTTATTTTGATATTCAAAGAAAAGTGCCATTTTTTAATATAAATGATCGGATGTTTATTTCATTATAAAGAGGAAGGTATGCCGTTAATAGTGGAAAATAACATCAGGCAAATGACCACCACGACCACGCTTACAGGACAATATCCTTTTCATGAAATTTTCCATAACCAAATCGCAAAGTGGCTGCCCTATGTCCTCGATAGCCTCACGAATTCCATCTTTGAGGTCTTGAATCGACGCTGGGCTGTTGGCGTAGACCTTCTCTTTCACGTGGCCCCAAAGAAAGAAGTCGCAAGGTGTTAAATCACAAGATCTCGGTTGCCAATTGTGATCACCTCTTCGAGAGATAACACGGTCCGGAAACTTTTTCCGTAAAAGATCAATGGTTTCGTTGCTTGTGTGGCACGTAGCGCCGTCTTGTTGAAAGTAAACGTTGTCCAGATCAATACCATCCAATTCCGGCCATAAAAGATCGTTAATCATCTCTCGATAGCGCAATCCAGTCACCGTAACTGTTGCTCCAGCCTCATTTTCGAAAAAGTAAGGTCCAATGACTCCGCCGGACCATAAACCGCACCAAACAGTCACACGTTGAGGATAGAGAGACTTTTCAACAATAACTCTTGGATTTTCTGAGCCCCAGATCCGACAATTTTGCTTGTTGACGAAGCCACCGAGGTGGAAATGGGCCTCATCACTCAAGATGATTTTTCGATGGAATTCTGGATCATTTTCATGCATTTCAACGACCCAATCAGCAAAGACACGACGTTGTTGATGATCGGCCGGCTTGAGTTCTTGTGTTAACTGGACTTTATAAGCCTTAAGACCCAAATCTTTATGCAAAATACGGTGTAATGACGTTTGTGGAATGGCTAATTCCAAAGAACGACGAGGAATGGACAAACCTGGGTTTTCTTTAACACTTTCGGCTACAACAGCAATATTCTCGGCTGTTCTTGAGCGACGTGCACGGGTTTTATTCTTCACATCACTAACTTGTCCCAAGAGCTCGAATTTTTTCACCAATTTCTGTATTGCGGTCCGACAAGGTGCTTCACGGTGACCCAAAAATGTTCTAGTTTTACGAACCGTCTCTGCCAAATTTTCACCATTTTTATAGTGAATTTTAATAATTTCAATGCGTTGTTGAAGCGTGTGTCGTTTCATATTTATTAATGGCGTAGTTTCTACTTGTCAAATGTCAAAAAATGATAGCTTCAAAAGTGACATCTACCGAAATAGCGGGCTATTCAAAATAACACCTCTTATTGGAAAACCCTTTATTTAAAGACCTAGAGATAAACACTGCAATAACCCAAAACAGACTAAGGTGGTTAGGCCATATAATACGAATGGACAATAACGAACTAACAAGAACTATTTTCAAAACAGAAATGGCAGAAAAGAACAGAAAGGGAAGACCGAGAAGGACATGGTGGCAAAATGTAGAAGAAGATATTAAAAAATTTAACCTACATGACTGGGAAAATATTGCAACTAACAGGAAAATGTGGAAGTTGCGAATAGAAGCTATAGGCCTTCAGGGCTGATATGCTGATTTATATATATAGAAGATCATAATGTTATACTCATAATGAGTTCACAAACATCTAAACAGCAGAATCGCAAATACTAGCCTCACTGATACATACTGATATTATGCTGGCTCCACCTTGATTTTGTAAAACGCTAACATCCTTATTTTAGTTTGTATCTAATTTCTTATTTAGCATTTGCAGTGCCAAATGCCAACCTAATCTACAATAATTATTTTTATTAAAATTTAAAGTTATACATCTGGTAGTAAAATTCAACAAAAAAAGAATTTTTATCAATTATTTTATCATAGAGTAAGAATGCTTTTAAGAATATTTTTAATGACGTAGCCTTGAACTGAAAAACAAGTCTTTTTAAATATATCAAACTTTGTTTAAAAGACAAACAAAAACCTTATTTTTGAAAAATTATTTGCATCCAAAATTTTCCTAGGTTCTACATAATAAATTTCTATTACTGACAAGACTTTCCCGTTCTGAACTCTAACAAATTTTAACATTTACAGTTATAAATCTTCAGAGGTTTTCCTTAGTTTATTCATATTCAAAATTCATTCCTAATATTTCTTCTTGTAGAGATTTCCTTCCATTTATGATTCGTTAAATTTCTATCAGTGTAGTAATAAAACTGAAAGTGTAAAATATTTAACAGGAACATTTAAACGATTGCTTTGAAGATAATTCAGCTGCCAGAAATCTTGTAGATATTATACGAGTTAAATATCCAAACTGTAATTAATCATTGCATTAGGAAAATATGATTTTCCTTGGAAAATACATTAAACGCTCATGAGAAGAAGCTTAAATGGTGTGTCGTAAAGCTTCCAAAAGTATTTAAAGATTCAAACATTAAGAAGAGATGAAATTTCAAGAAATAATTATCTTTGCTTAAGAGGGTCTTTTAAGATTTTAGATATTGATCTCGTGATAAGCTCACCAGGTTTAAAGGTTTTCCGACATTGCTGCTTCAGTTCACACAATATTTCTCTCAGTCATTCATAACCAACAAATCCGATATTATAATTAAGATCGTATTAAAAGTATAATACTACAAGACGTTTTGTTTAAATAGAATAAAATAAATCAGCTATTATTAAGTACGTTAGTTTAGTATACGGAATACTAAGGTGTATTGAAATAAGAAATACTTAACGTTTGTTTTATTCCTGTAAAAGCAGAATAAGCATACCTTTGAGAAACAATCTACAGAGATAATACTATTCTAGAAATTATACAATTTTAAGTAGTAGCTATCAAGAAAATTAATACATTTTCCAGATTAAATACAATTTTCCACCTGGTGCTAAAATATCTCATATTATAAAGGGAAAGTTCAGATTTATTTTGTAGGAATTATTAGTAGCACGGGGTTCGTTCAGTTTATAGAACTTATAAATAATTCAGAAGTGGAATAATCTTAAAATAAATTTGCAGAATGCCGGAAAAGAGGATTATGTTAAAAAAATTACTTGCTCGTTAAAATGTTTTTAAGTAAAAAACCGCAATTTAAATTTTAAATACACCAATATTATGTAAATAGAATTATTTACTTTAAAAACTATTTTACTGGTTATTTAACTATTTTGATTAAATTCACTTTCGGACTCTCTTTGTATAATTTTAAGGCATTCCAGAGCATTCTGGTCGCTTCTACTTGGAAAGTACATTACTGAATAAACTATGAAAATTTTCTGGTTCATTATCCTTGCCCCCTGTCATAAAACTTGAAAAAGACTATAAATGTCAGATATATATTACCTTTTGAGAGATGAAATGGACTCATAACTTCCTGTATCGATCTTTATCTTTTATCTTAGCCTTGTTAAATTAATTGAATTTTCATCAACTTAGATCTTGAATGTCTGTGAAAATGTGAATGTCTTTTTAGTATTATTTAACAATGGTTATACGTTAATGAAACTCAATAGTGTTTAAAACAAGGAGATAGGATGTCAAATGAAAGTCGTTTAAATTCCACTTTTCTAACCTCAAAACTATATTATGACTTCATTATTGGCCCTTTGTACGTGAATTTACGCAATTCAACTTTAATGTATGTAAATTGGAAATGTTTCTTCAAAGAAAATTCTGGGATGACTAATGACTGTTTTTATAGAGCTAACACATCTTTCGGAGTGTATCTACAAAAATATGTGAAGAGAAATTGTTTAAAACGAAACGTTTGAAGCTTGAATGTCACTGTGAGAATAGCACTGTAATGTGATGCAGAATAGTAATTCAATAAATTCAAGGCTATTTTAATCTTTTAAAGTTTAGAATGAAAAAGACAATATTACAAGTATTTTAGCAGTCATTATAAATTGTGTTCTTTCAAACAAAAGAATTTTACAATATAACAATTGTACAAAAAGGGCATTTCTCGTTTAGAAGGATTTTGAGAAAATGCAATTTAATGTTTTGTTTTGCTACAAAACTATCATGCTACAGTTACCTTGAATATTGTACAGTTAATCATGTTATATAAATATTAGTAACATAATTTCAGCAAACTACTATATCGACCATAAACCCACTTTCCTATAAAAATAGGAAAAGAAAGAGGGTGAAGTGCCCTTTTTCCAAAAATTCTATATACCATGATATAATGTAAACTGAATTTACCCCATATCACAATGAGAAAATGTTTTTAAATAAAAACTATTAAATTATTTTATTGTTTATTTCCCTTAAAAGAACAAAGCATTTTTAGTAATAATAAGAACGAAAGAGTAATACAATAAACTGACAACAATGTTGCTATTAATATTCTAAGTCGCTAGCACTGTCGTCAAACACTGTTTTGATTCGCGACAATTATTTCATTGGCACTGTTATCTTCCACAATGCCGGTCTCTTCTTGGGTAGTCACATTTTCTTCTTCTTGTATGAAAATATTAGTTTTATACCATGGTAAATCGTCTCCTTCCAAAAACTTTAGCAGATCCCTCAAATTGTTTAGTTTATCGAGTTTGAGTTGTACCCTCGGTGCATCATGTAAATTTAATTCCAAACTAGAAAAGCGTTTCTTTTTCCAGAAATTAAATGGAGAAAAATATCCCCCATAACTATTTGCAGCTGATACCATTCCTGCAGTTGTGTATTTAAACTGGCAGCACGTTCTTATCCCAAATTTATCTGTTTTCCGTCCACTTGCTTTTTTGAAGTATGGCTTAAGTGCGGTGCACCAATCTTTTATCAGTGGAGCTGCCTCTATAACAGCAAAGGGGGATGGATTTCTTCTGCATACTCTCATTAGACCTATATATTCTTGAGGAGTTTTTACTACCTCTAAACGTTTTAATAATTTTCCATATAACCCAAAATTTCGATCGCATACGCAGTACGAATGGCCACGAACGGGAAAAATATGGTGAATTGAAACTTTTCGTATTTTAGACAACCATAAACAAAATTGCACCATAAATACGAAGATGGCGCTGAATATTTTTTGATGTGGCAACACTGTTCAAGCTATAGCAATGCCACTTTACTTATACAACACCAGTGCCATGAGTGCTTAGCTCAACCACGTCCTCAGTAATCTTTAAAAGAATTAGTCGCCTCTGTGTATTTTCTGCTTTAACAATGGAATTGAACCGTGAGCATTTTTGTGCTATGATTTTCTACGACTTCAAAAGTGGTTTAAATCAACAACAGTGCTTGGAAAGATTGTCAACGGCATTTCCCGATTCTACTCCATCACGCTCAACGATTTTTGGTTGGTATGCCAAATTTAAAAGTGGTAGAAAATCGTTAAATGATGAAGAGCGCAACGGTCGGCCATCAATTGCAGTTACTGATGAAAACATCGCCAGGGTGAGAAATCTTGTAAATCAAGACGGACGAATTAGTTATTCTTCAATACAGGCGAGTTTAAATATTGGTTCGGCAGCAGTAAATAAAATTTTACACGAACACTTAGGCGTTCCTAAGCTTGTTTTGCGTTCGCTCCCAAAACTTCTGTCTAACGAGCAAAAAAATGCACGTGTGGAATGAAAAAATGATTGAAGATTATCAAAATGGTTCATCCAAGCAAATTGTTGACATCATTACTGGGGATGAGTATTGGATTTCTCAATATGACCCGCAATTTGTAATGTTATTTTAAAATTCGCACTAAATCCGCCCCTGTTTTTCAATTTCGTTCGGATATTTGTTTTCTTGACGCGCAATATTTAAATTGTTTCATTAAACGAATGTTTGTTATAATGTTATTTTAAAGAATTAATATTTTTGTGATCTCGACTTCTGGGCTCCGGTAGACGTGCCTTTTGCTATTTTCCAATATCAAATTCCTGGAATCTTACTAGCAAAAATTAAAGTCACACCATCTCGATTGAGCCAGGTTTAAGCTGGTAAATCTACAGATAAAAATTTCCATTGTCGCATAAAGAGTATTAATGTCTTAATCTGTTAGGGTGTATATCCGACTTTTTAACCCCACTTCCGTAAGTACGAACTGCGTAACAAAAAACGCAGAGATTAGGGATTACGTTGATAGCTGTTGACTTGAACCAACGTGTGGTAACTTTCGACGTTTACCTCTACATCCCCTAATTGGATTCAAACCAAATTAAGTGAAGCGATCCTCTAAGTAAAAAAAAAGAGATCGGACTGGAGAAATTGAAATTTCTTCGTGTCAGAGACGCGCAATAGTCGCGGAAGAAAGTGGTTTGTTTGCCAAACAGCAAGGCTTATAAATTTCGTTATCGTGGGGAATGTATAACCCAAATATAATTACGCTGGTGTCCTCCAGGAAGCAGAAATTGTAGAGGGTAGGAACGTAACCATTTTGGCCCCGTTGTTGTAGCATCTGTGTGTATACTACATTCTGGAAGCTCCGCAAAATTTTAATAGTGCTTGAGACTCAGTGATTTTCGTTTATAAAATTGTGTGTAAATGCCTGGATTTTGTTCTTATGTTTTTTTTGCGATTAACGTAAAATAAGTGGTTGTTCGGCGAAATTAAAGTTTTCTCAATTATTGGATCTAGCTGCATTTCGTCGGAAAACAGAGGTCTGCACATACCTTCTGGAAGAAAGAATTCCTGTATGAGTAAGAAAGAAAACCTGCTATGTCTTATTATATGAATTTTAATGTTTAAAGACTAGGAGAACGTCGAACTTTGTGAAATATTTTATACGAAAACTTTGCTTAGACAGGATCAGTTTCGTATTGTTTTATTGAATCATAATTTTTACAGGTAACTTTTTAACTAATTTGTAACAGGAACGTTCCCAGGTAATTTTAGTCGGTGTTTGATAAATTGTTGCAACAAAATTACTAACTTGGCAATCATTTCTTTGTTCTTAAATGTAATGTTCAGTTGTCAATATTTAACAATTTATGGTCAAGTTTACCTCAGTCGGGTTAATTAATACTTGAATTTTGATCTTTTGTGTTCTATTTTAAAATTTTAACGTAACAGAATCATTTCGCTTTGTTTATTGTAATAATTTGTTTTTCTTATGGTTTGTTTCTGTTTCTATTATTTTATCGATTCTGTTCTCCAAACAGAAATTAATTTATGCCTCTTATTGATATTCTTTTGTAGTGTTATTTTGTTACTGTTTTTGTATTTTTGTTTGTATGTGTTTGATTCATTTTTTTATTATCATTATTGTTTTAATAAATGTAAGTAAGGTCAACTTTTTGTATTTTTGTTTTTGTAAGTGGATCTCTGGTCCAGGCGAAGCAGCTTAATTTTTTATTTTGTTCTTTTGGCTATCAAAAAGCACGTAGTGTATATTCCAAATTTCAATTATAGACTAGATATCTTTGCTCAAGAGAGAAGTAAATATTGAATTGGCATTTTTCTCTTGTACCGTTTTAAAAGAAGGAAGTCTTCAGAGGACTTCCTTAGCAAAATTAAGTAAGACAAATCAAGTGCTTATACAGTGTTTATTTTGTGTATTGAGTCTCATTGGCAAAACGTCAGACCGAGTTTTAATAGAGCTTCCACGAGGTAAGTTACACACAGGGTGAGGTTTCGTAAGAGGCCTATATACAGGGTGTCGGATTCACGAGTAGTCGCGTGACCGACCATCATAAACCTTCGATCTACGACTGCTGGCGCCCTCTTTTACGACCATCTATTAGTTTAATAAGAGTTTTGGAAAACGGTGAGCTTCTTTTTGTGAGAGATTAGCCAAGTTTATTTGAGAATCCACCCCATCTGCGGCATGAGCTACGGGATTTAACATCTACCATTGGTCTGGACGGGACTTGTGCATACCTTTGAGCACTGGCCCGTTACAAATTAAAGACCCAATTGATAGTTTGGGTGTTTCCGGACAAAGAACCACCAACGAAAATTAAACGAGCATGAATTGCAGGAGAAAAATAATTGCTTGTTTTTTTCTGCGTGTGGTCATGTGACCACAATCACTTTAGAGGATCAAGGAACCGTTAATAGTGAGCAGTACATTACCCAATGTTTACCCAAACAAAATTAAAGAAATTTGCGAAGAATTTGTTTACACCATGACAATGCCACTGCCCATTCTGCTGCTCGAACCCGTGATTTCCTGGAAAGGTCAAGAGTCAGATTAGTCAGACATTCACCGGACGGTCCAGATTTATCCCCCTGCGACTTTTACCTTTTCCCAGAGGTAAAAAAGAAAATTCGTAGACGCACATTTTCAACTCCAGAAGAAGCAGTAGCAGAATTTGTTAAGGAAATGGAGGCAATTCCGAAAAATGTGTTCCGTGAGGTTTTCTAAGTGGTTCTGTCGCATGAACAAATGTATTGAGCATGAGGGAGAATACTTTGAGCAATTATAAATAAATTATTGTTGTGTCTGTAGTCGTTTTTTTATCCAAGAATTTTCAGCGTTGCCCTCGTATGTTTTTATTTTGTCCATCACACGCATCCGAAAACATTGTTATAGTCTTAATATTTTGGTTCCTGTTCAAAGCATCAGAGATAAAATGATATAAAAACGAAATAACTGAATTGGACACTTTCTTGGCCTCAATCTTGGTAAAACAATAGAAAGCACTGCGATCGTTAATGTGGCAGTGCACATTAAAGACGTATAAAAAACTGCGAGGATATGATTAATTTGCGCAATGGAAGATTCTGTACATAATCAAATTCTAGGACTAGCGTTGAGTTACCTTGTTTAGATTCCGAAATAATCTTTTTTTTGCTTTGTATGCTTCCACTTTTTTCTCGTGTACTTTCAGTATGAGTTTACATTCATCATTTGGGTTTTAAGTAATTTTGCATTTTTCACAAAAATCGCAAATATCTGACCGGGGTTTTCTAAAAGAAGAATATTCTGAACATTCACTAAACCAACGATGATATTTTTCATTAATCATTGCAAGGGTTTCCTCAGTTTCTTTACAGAAATATTGTTTAAAAACTGCCCAAAGTAATTTAACCGTAAGCGATGGATTTTCAAATTTTTTTTTTTATTTGGAATATGAGTAGTGAGATTCATTATGTAGAGTGAGTGTTAGGTATTTACTTGCTAAGTCTCAAACGTTCTGAGAGATTTTTCTTGGCCTATTATCGTGCTGTCTTTGTCGGTCGGTTATTATAAGGTGTCCGATATTTTCGTTTGAATAACTCTCAATCTTTTGGACGTTATTTGAAACAAGTACAGTGTGAAACATCTACAAATAGTATCATAACTACCATCCTCAATTTTAAAATTATACTTCCAATTTTTTCTAGGGATCGTCTTTGGTGCAGTAACTCGGATTTTTGCTGTAATAGGAACGATACATCCAAGAAGGTACATATTTTGGCTATTTTTTTAATGGTTTTAAAATGGTTTTTTGATCTTGTTTTTGAACTTTTAAACAACATTTTTTTGGACAACATTTAGTAATCTGTCTAAATTTCTTTCCTGCTGCATTCTTTCCCGATGAAGTCTTTTATTACTTCTTCGCGTTTTTAGCTGCCTTCCGCTTGCTCCTTTCTCACAGTGGTTTAAACTTTAAACGCTCTTTTTCTTTATTATTAACTTTTCTTAATACCATTTCATCTATTGAGTTCTTAATTTCGTCATTTTACTAGAATAATTATTATTTTCACTTGTTCTTGATGCACAAGCCATACTGTAGGTTATAACAACGCTGTTTACTGATGTAAGGAAAAAGAGCACTTCTAGTGTGTTGAATATTGCGATATTTCTTTCCTCTAACTGTAAAGGTTAAACTATCTTTTACCACCAATATATGACAAGGTCCGTTCTATTCAAATAAGCGATTTGCGAAAAAAGGGCTCGATTAGATTTAAGAGTACACCCAATTTTAATATCTTGATGATAGTTTTAATTTTACCTGATAAGTACTTAATTTCATTTTGTATCGTTATTTTGTTGTTACAGTTGTTATTACTTTATTTGGTTGATTACTCGATCTGGTAATGTAATAATAGTCTTCTATTAGAAGGTCTCATGTTTTAGATTGTATAAAGTCATTATTCATCGTTAAATCTATTCAAGGCGATAAGATTTCTATAAAGGAATGTTTTCTGCGTTATCCATAGTTTCAAATAAATATCTTGATGGAATTCAGTGTCTTAATACTCGCGGTTACGTTATATCATAGGGTAAATTCAGCTTTATCTCAACTTAAACTAACACCGTCGTATTAAAATAAATAAAATTGCAGAAATGAGTTTTTTGTATTTCTTGCCTTCTTT
>VTPC01001648.1:72636-96108 GCA_011009095.1 Ignelater luminosus
CTAGTTAAGCGACCTACATGAAAATAATTTTAACACATTTCTCAAATCAATTTCGTTGTAGGATATATTACGTAAAAACGTCGCTTGTATATATAGAAATGGCAATAATAATAAGTGCTTTTTGGGTAGAATCAAATGTAACATACATCATTGGATTAGCTTTTTTACTGCAAAGATAACACTCTGTGATAGGCATCTGTAGACTCCTATTTCCAGAGCATTATTTCAGATTAGTCTTATTTTATAACTTCTAAAAATAAGGTGAAGCCAACAAAAACTAAGAAAATGTTACTAATAACTAAGAATATAAAAATGAAAAATTAATTCCAATTTGTAAACTTAAGGGAAAATCTGATATCACAGACATTACAGCATCGTCCTGACTTCTCCTTTCCATGACCACCTAGTGGGAGAGGTCTGTGCGGTGGAAATTGGAGATTGAAATTCCCTTTAGCGTGCTTACTATTAAACAAACGTTATTTTGTCAGTGATTACACATGCTTTGCTTATTTCGTTGCACAGACCCCACAGACCCTCAATAAAGCTATAATATTTGCTTGAAATGTACTATAACTTCTTGTCCGTTTAGCCATAAAAGATGCAATTATAAAAGCACTATCTTCCAGGTCATATCAAGTATACTAAACCCTTTATATGAACACGATTGTTAATAAACGAACTGACATACTTTGTTCTTCATTTTAATTATTATATTTTAAAGGGTCAACTAAACATTCCACATAGTAATTTTTTATCAGGCGCTTTTATTATTTAGCAAAGTTCTATTGATAACTTTTTTTATCAATAACTAACAATATTTTCCAACTCCAGGTAACTGAATTGACAAACTTTTCCTTTTACAGTACAATAAACTAAACTAAACAGATTTATTTTTAACTTTTACAATGGATTGCTTAATTATTAGCTTGTAATAATTATTTCATCTGCTAAAGACAGCATCTTGATATGTACAACTAGTAATTTCGCAACACCTTGTTGAACAACTTGATGCAGACATTTTATAATTACAAACAATTTGTTAACTATAAACTGCTTGTAATATGAGTCATTACGGTTTCAGACTGTTATTCAATGTTGCAACGGATCAATACCTTATTCACTATTGCAGAAGTCTTTAATGTAGAATTCAGTAAGTTACATGAAAACGTCCTTGTTGAAGAAATTTGTGAATTTATTTATTTTAATGTAGAATCTGTGGCTTTGCTGTCTATAAATTTAAAAATTATTGCAACTAAAATTGGGTGAGAGGTTTTTAATTACTTCCGTATTTTCAAATTTTCAAATACTACAACAATGCGTATGCTCTAGTTTCGGTGTCTTAATTATTTGATAATTATTATAATTCAACTAATATTTCTTGCTTTTTCCTTTCTAAACGTCTGAAGTTAATTTAATTACATGACGCACCTCAGTTCTTGCGATTTTCATTAATTATTTTCGCATTATGCTAAATACCGCGCTACAATGAAGTTTTGTTATTTCTTTTAGCGGATAGAAACGGACATCTCTGTTAATTCGTACGATTCAATTATCATCGAGTTGAAAACGCAGGAGTATCCGAGAACGGATAGCAAAAAGTCAGGACGTTCAATTAACTAAGGTAGTAACTTTTAGTAGTAAAACCCAAAGAAGATAATTTGTTTAAGAATCTATTTACAGTGTAATCTGAAAATAGAGACCAGTCAGTTTTTAGATGTATTTTTAAAAAGTGTGCTATCTAAAAGAAATTATTTACGCCCCATAAAATTTTAAAGTTTGTATATTAGGAAGTTTTCCTTTAAAATGCATTACAAGTTGTTTTCTAAAGTAGTAGATACTTTCTAAGTTTGAAAGGAAAGGAGGTATATGAAATTCTTTATAAGAACGGTACGCTTCTCATAGATTTTCTGGTGTTACAAATACTGTCTATTTAGTGAAAATAAAATAAAAATAAGTACCCAATTTCAAAATAACATGTTTAAATAAACATATCAATTAGAAACAGACATCACAAGTGGTTATATATTCTCCATCGTAGCAAATGATCAATTTATCATGTTGAGTGTTATAAAAACTGCAAGCGCAACGGAAATAATTCTTGTCCTGAGAGATGGAATAAGTTTCTTGTTCCCGTGAAATAAAGCAACAAAGAAAACTAGGAAATTGTCGAAGTTGAAAAAACCAAGAGAAAATAATTAATGGCAGTGTATAAACCATTAAAATAACCACGTTCTGTAAGATCTATCGGTTGTAGGGATTTACGCAATTTAAGTGTAATTAATCAAGTAGCACATCAAGGTAATTATAAAAAAAATTACGATTACAAGCAAAATGCTTTTAAAGCGGTTACGGATTTGTTAATTGATTACGTTTTCGTTTAACACTTTTTTTTCTGCCTCCATCGTAATTTTCTAAATTACTAGTACGCCTGGTTAATATAAGTAATTTATGCAATTTTCCAACTTGAGTCTACGGTATACAACAGTACAGGTTGTTACTATCGCGAAGAAACGAGCGTATTCATAAAAACTACTAGCTAACAAGTTCAATAAAGGACATTAAAGTTTTTCGTACTATATGCATGTCAGTAAGATTCTCTTCTTATTTAATTAAGTATTCTAAGGAATTAAGTAATCAGCTTGATATCTAGCATACAATTACATAATTTCATAATTAGTGTTTGTTTATAGATGATGGTGTTTTATTATTAGAATTTTTATATTAATAACTAGTTTTGTTTACTTAACTCTATTTTGTATTTTAAATAGAAAAGGAAAAATAGTAATAATCATTATTTTTTTATTTTTCTTTTTTATATTCTATATTTTACTTATTGTAAAATTATTCATCGCAGTAGGTCAGATGGAAGAATAGAAAACATTGCATGCTAGCTGAATCTCGCTCAAATACAATTTGTAATTTGTTTGTTTACTACTTGCATGAATAAAAAAAGGTCTTTATTATTGTTATTATTATTATTAGTATTATTATTATTATTATTATTTTATTACTCAGGTGTCTCTTGAATCTTGCTCTTGTCTGGGACACTCCATGTCCCTCAGACAGATGTTATATCCTCTGAAGTCTAAATTTACTCATTTGATGTTTCTCCTAGAAATTCAGAAATTTCTTTTATATAATTCTTAAAGCTGTTTGTTATCGTTGCAAGTGCTCTAATAACTATCGGGATGACCTTACTTCGACAATTCCACATTCTTTGTGTTTCTAATCCTTTCTGCTTCTTTTTCTTTCACTCTTCTGTCTCCTGGTACTGCTACATCGATGATCAAACATTTATTTTCTTTGTTTTTGTTTAATTACCATGTCAGATTTGTTAGCTCTAATTTCCTTGTCTGTCTGTATTTGTTTATTCCACATTATTATTGTTTTCCCCGCTTCTACTACTGGTTGGGTGTTATACTCATACCATTTTTTCCCACCTCGATATCATATTTTTTGCAAATATTATAATGGAGGTTTCTACAGACTTGGTCGTGTTATTTTATATATTCGTGTTTGGCAAGAATCGTACATTCTGCTATTATGTGCTCTGTAGTCTCTTCGTGTTCTTCTCACAACCTGCATTTACTGTTAACATTCTGTCTCAGTATGTTCTTTTTATGGTATCGAGTGTTAATTGCCTGATCTTGCGCTGCTATGATGAGACTTAAGTTCTCCTTTCCGTAGCCATTCGTAAGTCTGTTTTTTGTCTATAAGGTGTTCTTGCACTGCTCGAGGATATTGTCCATGCATTTGCTTTTCTACCCACTTGTTTTTTATTTGCTTTGGTATTTTGTTCTTTATCTTATTCTTTGTGTTTTCTTCTGTTTTATTTTCTCTTTTTTCTATTTGAATTTTTTCTGCGATTTTCCTTGCTATCTTCAATATAGATTGACCCGTTGGTATGTCTTGGTCAATTTTTGTTATTAATCTTACATATTTGTCATTCTCTTTGCTGTGAAGGTGGTAGGATAGATTTATGATGGCTGCTTTGTATGTTCCCACTACCTGCATTAGTCCACGACCACCATCTTTTCTTGATTATTATTATTATTATTATTTTGTTTTTATAGCTTGAAGCTAGATTTTAAATCTTTTATACACTGGGCATTACCATCTCCTAAGCAAATGAATTCGTGGACTTTTTTATATTTCGCTATTAGGAGACTTTCTGTTTCGCTTTTGAGGTTTGCCTTACTTAGCCATAGCGCTTAGTTATTCTTATTTATGAATTCCTCTTCGATTAGTCTTGCAAACTGACCATGCAGTCGTTTCTGTATCCAACTTTTCCTTATTTTTAAGCAATGCTTGGTTTCACACTTGCTTTTAGTTGTTCCATAGTAGGGTCAGCTGTGGTTAATTGCTCTTCGCTTACTAAATCTTGGTTGAATGTGTTTGCCATTTTGTTATAGATTTCTTAACAGGATTGCTGTGTTCATACCTTTTTATTATATTCTTTAACTGTTTAGGATTAGAGCCTCTTTCACCTTTTGTATCTGCTGATGTACAGTCGGTTTATATCAGCTCTAGGATGGTTTAGGTCATATATTGTTAACAACTTTCTTCTTTTATGGTCTAATTCTCAAATCTCCTTTATATTCCAGTTTAATATACCGAAATTGTACTGAATAACTGGCACTGCATACGTTCCTATAGCTGTTCACTTGTGTTTTCCATGCAGTTCAATTTTTAATATTTTCCGTAATCTAGATTTATATTTGCGGGCAATCTGTTCTTTCTTATTTTCACGCTCTATCTCTTATTTTTCTTGCATACCAAGATATTTGTATGTCTTATCTTCCTCCAGTTGTTCTATCATTTTAATTTCCCCACTTTTACTGTTTTCAGATTCCACAAACCTCCCTTTTTTAAATACTATTATAGTACATTTCTTGAGCCCAAGCTCCATTCTGATGTCATCACTGAACCTTTTAATTAACGATATCTGATATGTTAGTTCTGCTTCATTTTTTGCTATAAGTTTGAGATCATCCATATAAAGTAAGTGGTGGATGACTCCTTCTCTATCATATAGATCACACCCAGTTTCTATATGTTTTAGTTTATTCGACAACGGGATAAGTGCAATACAGAATAACATGGTAGATGTATTTCATTTATGCGTAGTTCGATGGCTGTATTTTGTCCTATTGGTCAGTTGCCAAAAGATGTAATACAGCTAAAACCTTTAGCCGAATAGAATTTCATTTCAGCAGATAATTGTCTGTGCATATGAGGGCGATGCAATACTCGGATTCTCTTTATTCTGCAATCCTGCAATAATGGTCCAAATGTAATAGTTTCCCCAAACAACCCAATCTCTGCTTTTTTTGTTCGATTTTTTTCTCAAAGTTTTTATGAGCTTTTCTCTAGAACTTTACCACCTTCCAATTTATACGTCTTCTAAAATATCTGAACTACTAACAACTTCACGTTCCTCCTATCCTTAATAACGTACTTGTTCCATATTTGACCATACCACGACCAAGAATTAGCTTAATCATAACATTGTATCCTAAAATCTATAACAAGTTAAGGCACGTGGCAAAATTCTTTATTAATAATTTTTTGTCAGTCATCATACTGAAAAAGAATATTATATTGATAGATCCAAACAAAATGAACAAACAAGTTGTACTGTCATAGGCGATCGCTACACGATTCGATTCATTTGAAATAGACCTTTAGAATCTACTTATATCTAGCATATTTACTAGCAGCACTTGAAATAATTACTGACTTATTAGATTATTTTCAAAAGAAATTTGTATTCTGATCACAAATGTATCAAAATGAGTACCATAACACATAAAGATCAGAAGGAACGAAAAAGTCAATAGACTTGCCATAGAGTTCTTCCAAAGAGATACAGAAAACATCAACTGTACAGCAAGGGAAGACAGCGACCAAATCTCTCTCCGAAGGTAAAGATATCTTCTATCCTCATAAATTAACTACAGACAACTATTTAACAAGATAAAACGAACTCATTATATTTAGGCACCAAGTTGTCATAGTAGACTGACACATAATTTATCTTCTTTATAAGCAACAATCGCATCGTTGTGACCAGTGCGATACTGTTAATTTTTTAAAATCAGTAAAAATATTTAATTTATTTTTGATACATTCAACATAATTAAGTACTTAAATACGTACCTGGAATCTTTTAGTATAATCTAAGAAATGACAGATTTGTCTTGGTAATATAACAGAAAGCATCTATTGATATAATATAATAGTTGTGAATACATATTATCACTCTGATTCCATAAGAAACTGTTTCGCCCGTATTATAAATAGCTACAGAAAATAGTCATAGAAAAATTAGTACAGAACTCGATGGAAAATGTCTTTCGCACTAATTTTATTTCTGCGATAACATATGGATATAGGTAATTGACTTGTTTCTACTATTACAGTGGGCAATTCAAGGAATACAAATAGTAAAGTATTCTCACTTTCTAGCTCTACCAACTAAACTGATAAATATTAACGACTGTTAAAGAATTTAGAAAGTAGTTAATTCAACTGTGTATACCTACCAATGTATCTGCAAAATGATTTCTTCCTTTTTTTTTCTTTTTCTAACTAACCTACTTAGTACTGATTTAATTAGTTTTACTTTTTTAAATTATTATTTTTCAATATTTCAACGCCATCTTGTAGATAATTCAGTGCCTTAGAGATACTGCTAAATAATTCTAATATTTATGTTACTTGTTATAGATGATAAGATAAGAATGTATGGAATGTCCTGTATCTCTTGCCTCTAGGTATTCCATTGAATTCCAAAAATACTTAACGCTGAATCGTGTAAAGTCTTTATTTTATAATTGAGAGTTTGTTGGTTTTCGTTTCAAGCCACAAATCAAAATTAGTAATTACCTGCTGGTTTGTTTTCTGTCAAATAACTTGTTAGGGAGTCTGCACTTGAATTTATTGAGGAAAATACGGTTTTGATTATTTATAGCTAAACTCTTGCTTGCGTAAAAATTTATTGCGTTTGTTTGAAACAAAGGTAATCGCAATGATTTAAAGAAGTTACAGTAAAACTATATCTTATGAAATAGTACCACAAGTTTTATTTTTAAGTAATGACGGCAAGAAATCAGAAACTTAAAAGTACAATCAGAATATACAATTTCCTGTAAACATGATGAAAGCTTTAATTTCATTTAGTTACTATATGTACTGAGCACTATCATAAACAACTTAAAATGAATTGTTAGAACTAATAAACGTGAAATAATTAAGTTTTTGCATACAATTTCTCAATAAAGAGGTATCTCTAAACTTTGTGAGTTAATATAGCAAAATAGCAAGAAATTTCTAAAACAATATATAAAATTAGTTATTCAGGTCAGATTTGCACATTATTACTTTATTCATTCAAAGTATAAATTTTAAGTAAAGTTATTACAAAAATTTTAATTAACAATAACTAAGTTTTCCTTTCTTATAAAACGTTGATTCTCCAGCAACCGACTTAAAATAAAATTAAACCAAAGTTTCTAAAAATGGTTTCTTTACTTTAATTTTACTTAACATTTTATGTAAATAACGTGAGAGAAGTTTAATGTAAAAGAAGAAGAAACTAAAGCAAAATAAATTGGAATAAAATTTCTTAAATATACAAGAACTTCCTCTTGAAGTATTTTATATAAATCTTATATTCCTTACGCACTCGACTATTTACAGATTTAACTTATAACAACAGAAAGCTTTCATGACAATAATTCTACTTTTCGCTAGACCTTACTGCCACAAATTAACCAAATATCAAGTTGGTTGCAAAGTAAATTTGTGAACTCTTATACGAAGTAACTTTATGCTACTCCTATTTCAGTCGCATTACATTACTTCTCTTCTGAAAGCAAGAATTTTATGAATGGATTCTGAATTCAGGAAAGAATCTCCAGGATCACATCAGCTTTTCATTCCTGAAAGTGGAGTAATAATAAATGACAAAAACGTCTCTTTTGTTAACTTACGATAAGCATGCCAATTATTATTTTTGAATGAAATCAAAGGAAAATTAAAAGCGCATCCAGCAAGTTCAATTCGAAATAGATATATTTGCGTAAAAATTCTATTAAAGAAAGTACTTACGTTTTATACAGTGAGCGAGAAAAGTCTGGAATAAATTTATTATTTGCAAAATTAACTTAGATTGTAAGATTCATAAACGTCTTACTGAAATGTAAAATGTACAAAGTATTCAAAACAATGTTAGAAGAAAGCGCTTAACTTAAACGAAAATGAAAAAGTGTAAAATTTAAATTAAATGCTTGAAATTGCGACCGTTCTCTCTTAAACACAACTCGAAACGATTGACAGTTTCCTTCCATACATTATTTAATACATTTTGATCTATTGCTCGAACATGATGGCGTATTTGTTCCTTTAGTTTATCCAAATCTTTAGGTTTGTTAAAATAAACTTTACTATTTAAGTACCCCCAAAGAAAATAAAATCCAATGGGGTTAGGTCTGGCTATTGAAGAGGCCATTCCACAGATTTTCTTCGAGCAATCCACCGCCCAGGAAGCATGTTATCTAGATAGTGCCAAACATCTCTCGCATAATGTGGAAGTGCTCACACTTGATGTAGACAGACTTTATTGGTTGGAATGTCTGGGTCATCAAGATTAGTAAACAGCTGAACTAGTGTATTAGAAAAATTTCGTATTTAGCGAACTTTTCCTTAATAAGTTATTTATTCTTACAAATAGCAATATAACGTTTTATTTTAAATATTTTCCCCTGTAAGTGTAATATTCCTTTTTAAAAATTAAATTCAACGTTTTCCTATAATATAAAAGCCCTTTTGGTTTAACGTCCTTGACATTGTTGTAATTTATGACTAGGAAACGTTAAATTTCTCTGATATTCTTTGATAAAATGCTTTCTTAAATATTAAATTAGAGAAGTATTTCGCCTCTAATTTTATACTTTTCTGGTTTCATTTATGCGATCTACAGAAATTTTAGACTCTTGTCTTTTGGTTTTATTACCCTTAAAACTGTCAATCTGTCAACTTGTTTGCTATATACGGGATTTATATATTATATATTTATATTTCTCGCTAAAGCACACCCTTCCTTTACTATTTGATTGGGTTTTCCGATCGTCCGGTATGTTAAACAGCCAATTATCTGTTGGTGCAACCTCCTTGGGGGGTTTGAAGTGACATTTCTAGCTTGGAGACTCGGGAAATTTTGCGTTTGCTATGTAAGCAAAAACACGCTTTTTCGTGTCTCCGCTTGTGGAACTTGGAAAATAAGAATCTTGCGAGCTACCGTGAAGTAGTCAAGTGATAGACTAATTTCTAACAAGGTTGAGTTAAACCTAAGTGTAATTCTCGCGAGTCGATTTTGTTTTCGCAGAAAGTATCAATAATTCCACAACGAACTCTCAAACTACCGTATCGTTATCTATTTTATAATATCGCAATGTTTATACCGAGCTTGATACGAGATTTGTACAGTCTTACTCTACCTAGATATTTTTCGAGTCAATTAAAATATTCTGTTTTCGAACGTATGAGGAAGACGACCTGTAAATATTTATGTAATATCTGTGAATTAAAAGTTGTGTATAAGTGCCGTGAGGTTAGTGAACTTTGTGCTAACAGCTGATTCCACTTTCTAAAAGATAGGTCCTGCTATGGTAAATACCTTTTTACCGTTTTGTTTGATATTTTATAAAGGAGCATCGTTGGCTCACACCATTTGCCAACAAACCTTCGCAATTACTTGCGAAATCTATCTATATTTTTATCGTCACGTCAGCAACCGTCTGGAGAAGAGTAATCCGTTGTAAAGGTTACTCATTTGTCGCTTCGTACAGGTGAAAAACCTCAGAACACCAGTTGATATTAGTGAAAAACCCGTTGAACCGTTCACTGTGGTGAAAGGTCCGTTAAGATTATTTGTGTAATAGAAATACATTGCTTGTTAAATTATAACGTAGTTATCCTGTTTCGAATCCTAATATCTTTTAGTTGTTTGCCTTCTTTTATGAAATTAGGATTTATTTTTATCGTTCATATATGTTAAATATTGTTAACAAAACGTTTTAGTGTTCAACAATTTTTGTCAAGCTATCTTGTTTGCCGAATTATTTATTTACATTTTTGAAATTCACGGTTAATTGGAAAACACCTGCAGGTGACAATTTTAATTTAAACGTCTGTATTATTTATGTTTTCCCTATTTTTAATTAATGTTTATGCTTCTCTCATAAACGATCAATGAATCTTATCTTAATATTTACCGTCGATTTATTATATGTATGTGTACATTGTTTTCACTGTTCCAGTGGTTCCTGCATTGTACTGGTTTGCTGAACCTTGAATGTTAATAAGTTTCACCCGGTCGCATTTATCGTGTATCTGTTTGTATTTGTACTGTTGTTTCTTTGTTTATTGTTGTTTATTTCGGTGTATGAATTTTTCCAAAAGTGTAAACCGGACTGCTGTATCCGGTTTTCTTTGTATATTAATTTGCTATATTATGCCAATATATGTATTAACTTTCCAATCTTTATTGGGTTATGGGGTTATTGGGTTACAGGGAACAACTGGCCTGGACTGCAGTAGCGTCGATGCTTTCATACGGAATCATTATCTTTACTTTACTTAGAGTGCAGTACGATCTAAATTTTATTTATCTGTGTATTATTCAAACCTATGGTTCGACCCTGGCTTACATCTCGCCATTCGACCTAGTATATACAAAGATTAGCTATGGGATCTTCTATTCAAAACTAGGTCACCGACAGTCTACTACAGCTGGCGCCCTCTTAGTACCAAAACCCCTAAGATTATCGTTTCATTTTTATCACTTATCATTTGCTCTAAGCCCTCTTAGCTCACGACCCGTTTTCGACTGTATAAAGGCTAGCATTACAGGTGGCATATCGATTTTATTATATGTTTACTCTACCGATGGGTCACTAATCCCAGTTTTTCCCATAACAAGTGCTGGGACAAAGTCGTTGCGGAGGAAACATAAATAAATATTTCCAAACAAAGTTTTCTCAAGAAAATAGGGTTCCAGAATTCTATCTCTTATAATGCCCGCCCATAATTTTTGTGAATATTAAGTGTGTGTCTATCACTATCCCAATATCTACAATATTGTCTATTCCCAACGACATTTAAAAAAAAATGTCTCCTAGTTTGAGAAAGAGATTGAGTTTTGTACAAAACTGGTGTTCAGGTGTAGATATTACCTGCAACATTTCCTAACAGAATTGAATCCGCCGATCTAAAACATCCTCCGTCAACCCTTGAATTAATTTAATTTTGTATGGATGATACTTGTTGTTTTTAAAATCGGAAATGCTATGTTTATGTGCAAGTCTTCGCGCAGTCGAATGCTGATTTTTATAGACTGACAACAAAACATTCAAGCTATTTTCATCGTTTACAACTCTGGTACGGCCAGATCTTTAACAATGCTGTACTCTTTAAACTTCTTTTCAATTGTGCTTACTGTAGACTGATTTATGTTCTTTGGATATTTCAAATTAAACAGACGAGAAACTTCTATGTATGTTTAGGTTTTATCATCGCAACCTATCATAATTAGTATTTTAATTTTTTCTTTCCGGTTAGCATCTTTACTTTTCAAATAATCTGCACCACGTTTGACAGAACAAAATCTACTGTTTTCTTTGTAAAACATAATCTACGTCTTCAATTGTTATTTTGTAATGTAGTAGCATTATTTATGTAACCTAGAATTTCCATCATAACAAATACTTTATTAATTTTTTTAGTCTTTATTTGTGACATACAAGTATACTTATCTTATATTTTTGCAATCAGGAAGAGCTGATTAACAAGATTTCACCAAAAAACCATACTATTGCTAGTTAGAAAATCGATGACGTCATATCCAGAACTTGAGCAACGCAATCTATACAATTTCTGTATCAAAACGTGCGCAAGAAAAAAGAAAATCGACATGTCCGATGATATTGCTTGATAATGTACATTTTCGCAAATAATAAGTTTATTCTAGCCTTTTCTCGGGTACTGTATACGGTGAATCAGCTCTCACATCAAGCGGTATACATCGACCGATGAATTAAGCATAGAGTGCATTTCTGAAATAGACCGACAACTCGTATGTAGAAAATTTCTAAGTAAAAGATTAACGGTCTTGATAAACTTATATGTCTTTATAGATACGCAGTATCAAAGTAAACAGTCTTTAGATATCCGCTTCTATCCTAAAATAAGTTCTGCAGAAAAACCAGGTGTTTGATTTCAATAAGATACTGTAAACAATTCCCCAAAAAAACAAAAAGATTTACAATGAAACTACAATTTGATAAATGTGCGCTTTGGGGCCTGCGCTCTTAATATGAAATCGCACTTAAATTTTACTCAAGAGATTGCTGTATGTATGCATACTACGGTTCGTTTCAGAGGGTCTTAAATAAGCAGTCAGTAACACAATACGAAAAATGCAGAGACTTCGAATTTGATTTGACTTTTTTCCAAAAGTATTACTCTGTAATTATCACCTGCAAACCTACAACTTACTGAAGCTTCTTGTATGTAAATCTTCAATTATTTCTAAACCTTAATAGATTAGTATGAATATCATCTCTGCATCTCCACCAGAGATGTCAAGAACTTGGTAATAAGTAGTAACTAATAAACACTCCGTCAGGGTACTTCGTTATATTACATGCTCTCGTTCCACGTTTCCTTTGAGAAAGTATAAAATAATTTAATTTAAATGTTTGCCTTTTCAGGAGATAGAAACTACTTAAAACCTAAAACATTTTAAAAATTACTTGAACAAATGTTGGCCGTTAATGGCTTTTCCTCACACATCGATAATGAAGTTTACTTTAAGAAACTTATTTTTTTATTGAATGTGTTAAAACTATTTCAAGTTACCTATATGAAAAGATCAGACAATTAAAGAAAAAGTTATATAACTCATAATTTTTTTAAGACACTAGATAATAAATGTCTATTGTTTAGAATATAGTAAACAGAGGTGATAGAAAGTTTAATCACCAATACGAAAAAGATATTTTTGCAATTGTTTTGATTTCTAGCTAAGGCAGACCATAGATGGATTTTGTTTAGTAGAACATCTACTTCATTCTGATGCTACTGAATTAACTGACTAACTGATTTTCAGTTATTAGGGTAACAATTATTCTTCTGTATCTTAGAAGATAATACAAGGAACCAATGTTTTTTCAGATAATCATAGTATGATTGATGATGACATCAACCATATAAGAACCAGCATCTTGTAAGTAGGAGTTTTGGGTTATTTCAAAAACCAATAAAATCAAATTGAATTTCTTCTTTTGATGGTCACAATCGCTAAAGTACACAACTTTTGCTGTAATTTTATTGCTTTGGTATATCTCATTCTAAATAACCTTATATCCGGCCAATACTAATTTATGCAACAGAAATTAAATCAGCTAGTTGAAAAGAATTTCAGCAATAGAATAGACAGTTAATAAAAATACTGGCAAATAAAGTGCCACGCAAGATAGAAAATCAAACAAACATACTAAATATCAAAGCAATAACATCAGATATATCAAACACAGTTAAAGAAAGGAAACAGATATAAAGAAAATATAAAAAGATTCTGCAAGGGAGATATGCTCTTTCCAACGTATTTACAAGACTGGATCAATGAATAATGGAAACTGGAAACTTCGTGCCTAACGAATTTGAAATCTTGGTCGTGTTACGGTGTAACAATTTATTTTGGTGCACCTTGTATATAAATATAGTGTTGATATATGCCTTCTAGACCCGGCCTCCAGTGCGAAGCGAGGCAGTCAACCCGGTCTCCAGTGCGTGTGTAGTGCATCGGCGCCGAATAGTACGGGAACACCAATCCTATCCTACCCTCCAGAGTCTGTGTTTGGAGGGCACAGGCCTGGTCCATTCCACCTCCAACGAGACGACTTGAGGTTGTACTGCTGCATCACTCCACTCGACCGTCGGTTCTCAAGAATTGGAGCGCTTGAGGGCCGCGACCGCCAACTTTCCTTCCAACCTCGGTGCAGCAGATGGATCAACGGCCGCTCCACCACCAACTCGGTGCCTGCGTAGGGGTGCATCTCAGCTACCAACTTCCTTTCCCACCCAAGTCCTTGAGCCCGAGGCTCCTCAAGGCACCCAATTCACCGTTCCCGGAAATTCGCTGCCCGTCTGCTACAACGCACGCGCCAAACTTTTCCCGCCAACCAACCTCACCCATCCCTATTCCTCTCTTCCCCCCGCGGTGTGATCCGCGGTGGGTGTGATTCTGAAAGAAACCGTTTTTTATACCCTTTTCATACCCTTTATTCCTTATTCCTAATTCCCAATTTCCTACCAACATCACCTGCTCCCATCTGGCTCGGGACATCAACATCCACCAACACGGAAGCCGGCCGCTAGACACCATCAAGACGAGCCATCCAGCAAAAGACGCGAATCAACGAAAGTTCCATCCAACAAACAACCGCCACCAGGCTTAAGAGAGGTTAATTCCTCTAAGGAGCCGGCCGCCTACGGCGGCATTTTTACATTGATGACGGCACCTTCTAGTTTTATTTTCAATACTTTTCGCATACGTTAAATTTTTATTGATTAGTGTCTACTACAGTTATTTTTATTTAAATTTTTGATTATTTAAAGACTCCTTTTCGTATGTAACTTCGAAATCAACTGACCGATTTCCAATTAAATAATCTGTTCTATTTAACCCCCTTCTAGCAGTTACAATTGTAAGACCTTGTAAGGATACAGACGTTATTTTCGTATCTTCAGTGATTTAGAATTCAGGTAAAGGAATTATTTTCTATTAGCTTTTTATCTAAGTCCTGGTTTGTTCTAGGATTTCCTTATTGCCTTGTGCCATTATGTTTTGTATCGTTACCTTTGATGTCGTCTGTCTTCTACCTTTAATAAAATCCTCGCCGTATCGAATTCCTCATAAGGGCATAGTGCCATTTTGATGATCGTCGTGCTTGGATCAATGTTAATGATTTACCTGGGTATAAGAGGATAGATCAACAAGTGGATCGTCTTCCATGAGAAGAGCCTCCTGAATCAATTTATTCCAGAAAAATATGTCATCTTTAATCAAGAAAGGGCACAGCCACATATACAGTTAGGTGAATTCAAAGGCAAGGTATATCGATCTTTTTTTCGATTTATCCTAGTGGTGTTAAGTTTGTTTTAAGATGCTGATTTAAATTTTAAACATTGAAAAGTTAAGAGTCATTTCAGTTTTGTTTCAAGCATTAAATTATAATTCATATCTTTATAGGTTTAATATACATAATTAATTTCATTTGTTTATAAGAAAATTTTATTAGCTATCCAAAGTTTACTGATTTCTTACTAAAGATTTTAAAATAAAGCAGAATACAGAATTATCGGTAAAACTTTGACTTAACCTTTGTTTAAGAGTTTTAATAACTTATTATTATAACAACTTTTCTTAGATTATTTATGTATAAAGGCCTTTCAGGGACTAATGTGCTACTTCAAATAAGATTTGGTTCTTGTTTATTTATATTTATTTTGGTTTGCATAATTAATAAATGTATTGAATGAAATGTTTATCTTTTATTTATCATAAGAGAGCACTAAGTACTGAAGTTTGGTTTCTTCCTTTTCCATAGATAAATTGGTAAGTTTAATCATTGTAATAATAAAAAAGTGGGATCTCTGGACATAAAAGCAAGGAATACTCCCACGGTCCTTCAAAATCTATGAAGAATCTTGGTGTTTTCAAATTTAAGCAAGCAATTTGATAAATTCGGAGCTTAAAACTGCTACAGTCGTTCAAGATATGTGCGAACTGCTGAGACGAAAGACGCTGTTCTTGCAAGAATTAAACAAACACCTTCAAAGAGTACCAAAAGTATCGCAGAAGAACTTGGGGTTGGCTGACGACCTGTTTGGAACGTAGTTCATGATGAGTGCTTCCACCCATATTGCTACACTAAAGTTCATTAGTTGCAACCACAAGATTGAATCATTGCAATTGGTTAATTGAACGAGCTGAAAAAACCCAGTTCTTCCAGTGGTGTAACATGGAGGGATGAAGAAAATTTCAGCCGAGAAGCTATGTTTAATCAACAGAGCAAACATTATTACGATTTGGGGATTCCTGTATAACATATCGGAACAATAAATAATAAACGTACGGGCTGAAATTCGAGGTATTAGTTTGCTTGGCCAAGTCTTTCTTGCAGACAGATTAAATGGAAAAACGTTTTAAAATTTTCTAAAAGAAGCCTTTGTAGATTTTGTTGATGATATTCCGTTGGCTTCAGTACATAGTTCTTGCTTCCAAATAAATGAAGCACCAGCTCGCAATACGGTTGAGATGAGAAATTGGCTTGATATCAACTATCCCAACAGGTAGATTGGTAGAAAAGGTTTTGACCTCACAAGAAGTCCGACTCGACGTCGCTGGATTTCTTTTTATGGATTTTTGTAAAGAAATTGAGCACCTGTTAACAATTGGGAAGAACTTCCCCATCGCGTTGAAAATGCCTTTCTGCTGATAAGCAGGCATATGCTGTAGTGTTTGTGTGTGGCTTCGTTTCTTTTTCAAAATCATAGCACACCATAGCATGACAGTAAAATGTTTTGTTTAAATAGACGCTTGCTATAATAAATAACGCCCCTCGTACATTCAGACGTTTATATTATGTTTAAGACTTAAAATTTAAGTAACCTTGAGAGAATTTATTTAACAGCTTTGTCAAGCTCAGGTGGTGTACCTGAACACTACAGTATTATGTTGTTTCGCCTTTTTTTTGTCGTCACTTTACTGAGTGACTGACTGACTGACACAGACCTAGAAAAGGGAAAAGAATAAGAAAAAAAAAGATGAAGAAGGAGATATATAGTTTAAAATACCACTGTCATGTTTATTTATCCAAAACAGTTTGCTGTCAGTTCAAGGACTATCGGTGGTAGTGCCTACTAGTTTTTGTGAATAAACATAAAAAGGTATAAGGTATCAGTTTATCAGTTTTATTATTTTCTTTAGTGTCGTCGTGCCGTTTTAGACTAACCATTGCCTTCTGTTTTATACCAATTGAATATTCAAAATCTCTGTATTGTGTCGTTGCGCAAACGACCGTGGCTGAGTTAATTTAGTGTGGAGACTCTGGACCAAGTGGTTCAGATTTGAGTACCTGCCTAAACCTATACATTCGGAAGATTAAAACATTGAATTATACTTTGCCCAAAACGTTTTGCCAAATAAAAGTAAACATGCATAGTCTTGAAGTTCATTTTCTGAATACTACATCATTATGGCAACTGTGATTAATAACAGTCTTTTTAGTAGTACTGGCACAAAGTAAAAGATTCTTAAAGTACATGCCGAGTTGCAAGTAATTTTTCAAATCAAATAATAAAATAACCACAAAAATTTATTTGAGAAAAATAAAAAATCAGAAAAGTAGGTTTTGGAACGCGAGAACGATAGCAAAAAGCATTTATAACACTCTCACAAATTTGAGATTTAGAGCCTTTTGATATATTTAACTGCTTGGAAGTTATGATGCTTTAAATACAAATAACCCAGTTTTTAGAGGCAGGGCTTTTATCCCGTAACGTTGAGCTCTGCAGATAAGAAGGAATTAGTATCTCTTAATAGTTTTCTCTATATTATAAATTCGAAAGATATTGGTGAAGTATAGTCTTCGTGCATGTTCATTATAGGAATTATTAATACTACTTTTCATAGAACTGTTTATTATCAAACACCAAGGACAGATATTTTATTATTTTGTTTTTCTTATTTACGATATTTCCTTATTTCAGTTAAATCCGACTGTTAAGTTTAATGCGTGTAAATAAAATCAGCACTAAAAAGATCAGGAATACGTTCCGCAGCAAATTACATATAGATTGAATCTAGCGCTATAAGCGATGATGTGTAATGATGCGCAATGATGTTTGTGACTTTCTGTTCCCCATAACTTAAAGGTCATTTCCCAGAGATCAATCAAACGACGTAGAATCGAAGCTGGGCCTGGTTTTCCTTTATGTCTGAATTAATTTACGTTTATATCAAATAAATCGCATCTTTAGATTTCCTAACAAACAAACGTTTTATTTACAGATTAACGGATTTCGTAGCTACTACAGTGAGTTACACAGGCTTACCTTATAATTTAAAAAAGTAGTGACGATTTTGTTATTAAAAAGCTCATGTTAATAACATACCTAATAAATAGGTAAAATTAGTTGATGAATCTAAAAAATTAAGGCATCAGTGTGGATCATCAATAAATAAAATAAAATTAGACAAGATTTTACAGGGCTTAAACGAACATTTAGTATAGCATAAAATATTTCATTACATCCTAGACGTGTACCTTCACAAATTTATCAAGCTAGAAGCGAAGTTCAATACTAACCACTACCAATTAAATAAAAAAATATATTGTTTAAAGCAGAATAATTGTTTATTACTACTTTCTATATAGGGTGTCCAAGATAAGAATGCACAGCATGGGGATCTTGGAAACGGTAAGAGATACAGGATCGGTTAAATGGAATGAAAGTTGGCTATTTATAGGACCTTTTCGTTGGTGTTTGCAAAATATAATTATCTTGGATAGTTTCAGAGATATTTAAAAAAAAGTAGAGTTTCGATTTTCGTTATTATTTTTTCTTTCCTTTATTTGAAGAGATATCGGAAAACTAAAAGCACTTTTTCATTGCCACTTTTTGGTTTCTATTAAAATATACTAACAAAATCCCTGTACAACGTTTCGGTTTCCAGTAACCATCATCAACCTCATTTTTTTAAATAACCGTAAAAACAATTGAAAATTGTTTTGAATAGTTCTTGTTGTCACGATTTATATCATTAGAATCATGATAGGGTTCTTTTGGTTTCGATTTTTTTGTGTTGATCGCTGCTGTGATCAACTATAATAATTGCTGTTCATCTTCAAACTTTTGGTTGAGCACATGATTCTTGACATAACCCCAGGGGAAAACAATTTAAATCAGGTGATTGTGCATGCCAGGGTACTGCAGAATGCATTAATTTATAGCATAAGAAATCAAAATAACTTTATTTTGTTTACATCATTAGAATCGTGACAACAAGAGGTATCCAAAACATTTTTCAATTGTTTTTTCGCCTATTTAAAAAAATGAGGTTAATAATGGTTACTCGAAACCGAAACGTTCTACAGGAATTTTATTAGCGTATTCTAATAGAGAATAAAAAGTGCCAATGGAAAGTGATTTTAGTTTTCCGATATCTCTTCAAATAAATAAAAGAAAAAATAATAACGAATATCGAGAAATTTACTTTTTTTTAATATCTCTGAAACTATCCAAGATATTTAGATTTTGCAAACGTCAACAAAAAGGTCCTATAAATAGTCAGCTTTCATCCCATTTAGCCGATTCTGTATCTCTTACCGTTTCCAAGATCCCGATGCTGTGCATCCTTATCTTGGACACACTGTATATTCAATGTAAATCCCTAAATATTAAAAATTAAGAAATAATGCTTCATTAATTTTTACTTTGGGTTCAGCATTACTGCTTATCAGTTGTCATACTTAAATAAATGCATAAAAATTCAATGAAGTGTTAACCAAACAATGTTGCCCTTTAATTTGCCTTCAATCTATGGTCCTTTATTTCATACAGACATGCACCCAAACTGCTAATGACGTCTGCCGTTTTCTTTCATAATCCATGCATGCTTTTGGAGAAGTCGGCCTACCTTTTTTCTACAAACCTGTCTAGCGCATGAGAACATGATATTAAGATCAAGAAATAGTTGTTGAAACATATCCTGGTAAACTAAGACCTACATATTTGCTAATGTAAAGAAAGTAAAGCAGTATCATATACGAAAACTACTTACTACACGCGATACAAAATTTGAAGAAAATTCGATTAACAGACATAAGACCATAAGGCACTCCTTTTGGGCCTCCTATAACTACTTTGATATTCGAAAAACGTAAAATCAGGAAACTACGTCTGCTAGTTTTGCTATTCCAATATACTTGTAACGGTCTCTGGTAGATGGATGAGGTTATTTATAGTAAAAATCTGAGCAAAGTTGCACAGAAGTGTATGGAGTGTTTTATAAACATGAGACATACCAGCTTTGAAATTTTTTAAATATAACACAACGCTGCTGATAATAATGACTTGGTTCTAGATGAATCTAACCTAATCGCTTTGATATTTAGCTATTGTTGAAGTCTCACGTACTGTATGTTTGTATTTTTTTTTAAATCGTAATTCAGTGACTTATTTAGACTCACTGTTATGTGTTCTGTGACAATTGTTTAAGGAAATCAGTATTGAAATAATTTTATCGCTTTATAAAGCTTATTAGTAGAATAATTATTATTAAAAAATAATTAATATGTAATTCACACAGTAATTCACAAATAAAATAATCTGATATCACAAGAATTTATCAAAAGTTACGTATTCGAAGCTACAAAAATGTAATTCCTTTCCGGAAATCTTATTCCGTCTCGCGCAGTCAGAACCGAGCAATATTTCCGATATCAAAAAAACTGTTCACACGACTAGATATTACATTTCACACGTCTTTAAGTAACTATGTTTGATTCCTGTGTCGTATACTTCATCATCACATATAGTGTGTGTTCATATATTCATACATAATGCATGACCCGGTAGCACATTCATGTTATTCGAAGCAATTCCGTTTCAGCATCTCCCAAGCTGTCTGTCGCAGATACTGAACTTGCAATTCTGCACATCATGATCTGTCGTCGTCGTCCACTCTGGGAATTCCGTGCAGTTTAAAGGATAACTGTCACGTGCTTGATTGTTACATAATGCTAATACGTAGTATATTCGCCAAGAGAGGTGTAGCGTCTGTCATATTGAAACCTGGTATGTTGTTAGAAATGTGTAGTTAGTGAATTGTAAATTTAAATTGCGGTTCAAAGTTGTGTGGAATTTTTCATAAAAGAGGCAACTATTCAAAATAGAGACGGGTTGTGTAAATATTTACAAGCACTTTGAACTCGATAATGTAGCAGAATAGAAAACTGAAAGCCCGCACACATAGCTTTGTTGTAAAATAGTGAGTGGCACGCTAAACTTTTCTATTTACATAAAAAAGTGCTGAATTGAGTAGTCTGAATTAAGCTTTCCACTTTAAAATTTTAATCACACGTTTTAAATAAAAAAAGTTTCACCTTTTTCTCCTGAGTATCTGCGTAGTACTTGTGTTAACATTGAGAGTTTCTGAAAAAATCCGCTTCGAGAATATTTTCCTATTATTTTTATATAACTGTAATTTGATCTATTCTTCGCTAATTTAATTGCCATCTGTCAAGTTTCGGCATTAGAATCGTGACATGCACGTGATGGATGCCCATATGTTATTATTTATCACTCTATATCGAAGACTAAACCCTAACATGCACGTTCTTGGCAAGTTCCATAACTACATATAACATGAAAATCCCTAGGGAACAAAATAATATACGGTAGTTCTTGTAAAATATTTGTCCCAGAATGCAGTTATCGTATGATTTATTTATACGAATTACTCCTTTTTGTAAAAATAATTAAAAGCTGATTGTTTTTAGAAGGCAATAATAAAATTAGTATAAAGGAAAAAGTAATAGGTATTAATTATATTTTCCAAGTTCAGTTATGAGTCATGGTTTCTAATTTAAACGTAGGGTCATTTGTGTATAAAAAGTGTGGCTTTTAATATTTAACAAAACGAATACATTTTCTTAGTGGTTTTAATCTTTTTTCCCTTTTTCCTTGGAAGGTAAATATATTTACTTTACCTAAGAAACACCCATAAGCAGGACTGCCTTGGGATAAAACAAACTAAAATCTTGTAATAAAGGGTTTTCCAATAAGAGGTGTTATTTTGATATTCAAAGAAAAGTGCCATTTTTTAATATAAATGATCGGATGTTTATTTCATTATAAAGAGGAAGGTATGCCGTTAATAGTGGAAAATAACATCAGGCAAATGACCACCACGACCACGCTTACAGGACAATATCCTTTTCATGAAATTTTCCATAACCAAATCGCAAAGTGGCTGCCCTATGTCCTCGATAGCCTCACGAATTCCATCTTTGAGGTCTTGAATCGACGCTGGGCTGTTGGCGTAGACCTTCTCTTTCACGTGGCCCCAAAGAAAGAAGTCGCAAGGTGTTAAATCACAAGATCTCGGTGGCCAATTGTGATCACCTCTTCGAGAGATAACACGGTCCGGAAACTTTTTCCGTAAAAGATCAATGGTTTCGTTGCTTGTGTGGCACGTAGCGCCGTCTTGTTGAAAGTAAACGTTGTCCAGATCAATACCATCCAATTCCGGCCATAAAAAATCGTTAATCATCTCTCGATAGAGCAATCCGGTCACCGTAACTGTTGCTCCAGCCTCATTTTCGAAAAAGTAAGGTCCTATGACTCCGCCGGACCATAAACCGCACCAAACAGTCACACGTTGAGGATAGAGAGACTTTTCAACAATAACTCTTGGATTTTCTGAGCCCCAGATCCGACAATTTTGCTTGTTGACGAAGCCACCGAGGTGGAAATGGGCCTCATCACTCAAGATGATTTTTCGATGGAATTCTGGATCATTTTTATGCATTTCAACGACCCAATCAGCAAAGACACGACGTTGTTGATGATCGGCCGGCTTGAGTTCTTGTGTTAACTGGACTTTATAAGCCTTAAGACCCAAATCTTTATGCAAAATACGGTGTAGTGACGTTTGTGGAATGGCTAATTCCAAAGAACGACGAGGAATGGACAAACCTGGGTTTTCTTTAACACTTTCGGCTACAACAGCAATATTCTCGACTGTTCTTGAGCGACGTGCACGGGTTTTATTCTTCACATCACTAACTTGTCCCAAGAGCTCGAATTTTTTCACCAATTTCTGTATTGCGGTCCGACAAGGTGCTTCACGGTGACCCAAAAATGTTCGAGTTTTACGAACCGTCTCTGCCAAATTTTCACCATTTTTATAGTGAATTTTAATAATTTCAATGCGTTGTTGAAGCGTGTATCGTTCCATATTTATTAATGGCGTAGTTTCTACTTGTCAAATGTCAAAAAATGATAGCTTCAAAAGTGACATCTACCGAAATAGCGGGCTATTCAAAATAACACCTCTTATTGGAAAACCCTTTATATAGCAGTATGATCAATTGATTAATTGAGTGGGTAGAAGACAAGAATAGAGGTCGTAGTTGTAAAAGGGTATCTCAGTAGTAAATTAATTAGCAGATAATGTCTTGGAATTCAGATCTTTTTTAATTCTCTAGTGTGTACTTTTCTGTTTTGGAACTGGTATCACTTTTGGCTTGATATGCCAATATAAGAATCCACGATTTTGCATTAAATTTACAGTTATATTTAAAATATTGACAGACCAATTTATTTGGTAACAAAGGT
>VTPC01001651.1:0-60333 GCA_011009095.1 Ignelater luminosus
GGTCGTTGGTATTTTAAGGCATAAATATACTGAAGCGTTCTTGAGTGTAAACTAGTTTAGCAATAACCTTCAACCGGAACATTCTTGCACATCTGTCTAAAGAAAAGAAGAGTCGTACATTAAGTATGTGTTAATTACTTTATTTTTGACCTTTACAGTATATACATTACAGAGCTGCAGCTTGTTCGTCAGTTTGTGCGTTTTCTCATTTCTGTAAAACATTTATCTGGCCCATGTTCAATAATGGATTCATCTGGTTTGGTATCACTTCTTACATATGATCAACTGGCTTCTGGTTGAATCTTTTTTATTGCTCTGTGGAAGATCACAGCTAGGCTGGCATGCTTTGTATAATTATATGTTTCAAATTTGACTGGCCCTATCTGGAAGTATTTTGCCCATCCTGAAACATAAGATAGAAGATATCCAGAGAAAAGATTAAGAATGTGTCTTAGCATACACTCACCATGTAGTACAAGATTTACTATAGAATCTCTGCCATTCATCACAGTCATCATCACTCCTCCCAATAAATATTTAGCTACTCAAAAGTTCTCTAACTATGACCTTCCAAATCACTATCGATAAGAATATTTTAGAAAAATCTGCTATTTTGTTTTCCCTTCTCTTTTATCTGTTTTCCCTGCTTCTATAATCATCAACATTGTCCACATGTACAGTTCATCTTTAACTTTTGGAGAAGGAACATTGTCACTAATTACCTCAATGACGCATCTAAAAGGATGTAAGTAAGTTTAGAGACTCATTCTCCAACCTTGTATAATCACCAGAATAAATAAATCCATTCTATATTTTGGGAATTTTCTTTTACCTTTAATAAATAGAAAACAACTAAAATTTTATGACATTTTCATTGACATTAAATGCACCGGCATATTAAAAGTCATATGAACTCGCGGATAAAGTTTTAAGAAAGCAAAGGATGTTTTAATTTGTCACAAAATGGAGCTGTAGGTTGTTGAAATATGCGATCGGTGAAGTTCCTTTATGAAGCTGAAACAAACCACGTTGTCAGTTACTTTTCGCAACCTGTACAGTAACATAAAACGTTGTTCTTAATGGGTTAGTGCAGAAGAGTTAGATTTGTTGATAGTTTGTTTGATGACTAAGGTTAGCTTTCAGAATTAACAATCCTACAAAGTTTGTTTATTAACGAGAGTTTCAATTTTGCATTTGAAAAATTTAATTGGAATTTAATTTTGAAATTCTTTTTTAATCTTCTCTTAATAAAGAATGGTTTCTTTATCTTTTACTACGCCTTTAACTGCTTTGAATCCACCCTACCAGTGTTGCTGTTTTTGTCTTGAATCTCGTGACGTCAACTAGAATGCAGATCTCAGAGATCGAATCTACGACATTTAGGTTAATAGACGTGTAACTATCAGAACTACCGTGGCTTCCATTATCGGGTTTTAAATAATTATAAAAGAATTAACATGTTTTTAGTTTTCTTATACCTTCTGTTTTCTTTAGGGGTATTTTGATTTTGTTTGTTGCATTAAAATATAACGCGAATACGAATAACAAACTTAATTGTGCACGAAATGTCATATTGCTTATTGATGAAATGATACTTTTTATGTATTTATTTCTACCTATGTGACTTAAAATATATAAAGTTGTTTTCTTCATAGTTTTTTGTATCTCCTTTAAGACTGTATATCATATTATTACAGCTAATAAGTAAAACGGTATCATAAAGTTACTTACAGTTACATCCAACTAATTTTGGATGCTATCTTAGTACAATTCAGCAGGTGAATTTTGTTTCTGTAAAGAACGATCTTGACTTGACTTAACTTGAACTAATCGGCGCGGCATCGATAATAGCTTGACCGCCACTGTACAAAATTTTTCAGCGCGTTCTAGTTATAAAAGAAATCATTGTCATAATATTCATTTCTGTGAGCCGAAATAGTACATAAAACTTTTATATTTTATCTAAACAGCCGGCCCGAGATTTGGCTCACTATCAAGGTTTGTCCATTATTAAGGTACCTGCGATGGATAACCACAGGGCTCCATTCTGCACCAAGCCATCTAAAGTGGCTCAAAGTCAGTTTTCGCCTTTCAAAATTCACCATTGTTCTACATTAGGCCACATGCGCTGTCTCGGATTTGATCTTCATCCTTTATCAGGCTACCCGAAATCAGCTTTACCCCGCAACAGGTCACCTGCGTTGGTTCTAAATTAACTTTTTCTTCCACGTGACCACCGACAGAGGTTGTTCTCGATAGGCTTGCCCAAATCTGATCTTTGCCTTCCACCAAGCCATCAGCGGCAGCCCAATATGCGATTTGGCCCTTCACCACCCCACCTACAGCAATCCGAAATCGAAACACAGCAGCAAGTTTCCTTCTTGGCTCAAGATAAATTTCTGACTTCTATCTGTGGCTCACAATCAGGCTTTATTCAGCGGAGTCCCAAAATCGAGATCTGGCCTTTTCCAGGTTACCTGCGGTGGCTCATAATCGGTCTTTACCCACCAAGCCAATAACGGTAGCCTAATATCAGACTGCCCTTCAAAAGCCACCTGCGATTGCTCAAATTTGATGTTTGCCTTCCACCTGCGATGGTCCTAGTTTCATCTTGGCTCATCAGGCTACTTGTGGTGGCCTTATTCTCTACTAGATCATTTACAGTGACCCAATTTTGGCTCTTGTAGTAGGCTAACTTTAGTGACCGAAAATTAAGTTTGCAATTCTACCGGATCTGTCAAACTTTTATCTATTTATTTAATTAGTACACAAAATTTTTATATCTTTTGTAGTCGACCGCGTCGAGATTTGGCCGCTTATGTGCATCACACACCGTGGCACCCCTGCGACGATGTCCCTGCGCTAGTATACTGCATTTCAGTAGTACGTTGGGTTTCTTTATGAATTAGCCAGTAGATGTCTTTAATTCTTGTTTTTTGGCCAGGATCAAAATTACTATTTGGCTTGGTTTTCCGGAAAGTTTTCGTGCATTAGTGCAGATGTGTTTGTAATAATTTATGTGTGCAAACTTCAGTCCAAACTCCCTTTGTCTAATTCAAATGTTGTTTTCGATAAAGAAACCGCCCATCAGTTTGAGCCTGGTATTGGGAAAAAGTATTTTGGATCGGGGTTAAATCTACAAGCCGTATAATCAGAGTAGTCGGCGCCCAAACTGAAAAAGAAAAGTTTATAAAAACATGGAGATTATTGTGAGTGAGAAATAACGATGTAATTTCAATTTAACTTGTTGAGAGTGCCAAAAGAGAAACTTTGCTTAGATTTGCCGTTTTGACTTAATTGTTGAATACCAGCTACACATCACTTGTGGATTTATTGGATGGATTTAGTCTTGTTGGTTCCAAGCCTGAGTAGAAAAGGAGGCTGAAAAGTTAGCAGCTTTTACTCTGCAAAGTTTGATCACAGGAGTCCTAAAAAAGAAGTCATTTTTTCAATACTTGCAAGGAATTCTCCGAAAAAATCTAAAGACCTTATGAATAAAGTGACCACTCTTTATGAATATATTTAATGAGAGATATTGGAACAAAATTGTAGACATGTATATGCACTAATGAAGATCGTTATAACATTCTTTAGTTCAAAAAATAAAGCGTCAATTTAGTGCCTTCTAATTTAACGTTATTTAATTAACCAACTAATGTTACACATTGTGATGTATTAAGCTATGTACGGATCTCTAACAGAATGGTGTTGCATGCCAAAAGCAACGCAATAAGGATGTGCTACATTTAAGGGTGCAATATTCATCTTTGTTCATTTTTTAATGTGGCGCTAAAAAACCAAAAGGCGGTGAAACGCTGTTTTTATAGAGCGACAGTGTTTTACTACAAGTGTGTATGCGGCTTTAGATATTTTAAATATTTCTGAAAATTATAAAAGAAATATTCACTCTTCGATTAATATTACATATAACAGTAAACATAAAAAAATCCTCCTGTTTAATTTATTTTGTGTAGCTGTACTGGATTTTCAACTGATGCAATTTCCTTGTGCTTTCAATCATGGTTCTTTATGATGCGAAACAATTACCTGCGCTACGATTAAAAAACCAATTGGAAATATTTTCCATTGTAAGGATTTTTAATAATAACCAATTTCCTGCTAAACTAGTGATGACATAATTATTATGTTTCTCGGCCACATTATAAAATATTGTTATTAAAAGAATAAATATAACTTGTTTAAATAATATTTAAATAAAAACCAGATTTGGAAACAACAAATACTGTATAGAAATAAAAATAATTTTAATTTTGAAAGTAGAAACATTAAAATAATCCTTGAGAAAATGCAAGAAAGTTATATTTTGATTCACGTCTTTTTTTTCTGTACTTTTATAATTTATGGCGTTTGTGATGACTGCGATGTTTGTGGTTTAAATATAGCACAATGAAAAATTATTCATCGAAAATGAATATTAATGTTAGATAGTAATTTTACTTAATGTAACTTCCTATAATATTTTATTCAGATTTCTTTCAGCACCGTATAAATTCGCTAAATTATTTCCACAAAAACAGCCGTAATATTTTATCAAGATTCGTGTTACTCCGCGAATTGTCTATTTCATTCTATTACTATAATTATAGAAATCTTTCCCACTAGATTCTAATTGGTTTTATATAGGTAATATGCATTTACCGTTTGCATATTTGCGTTTATTGCGAGACATTAGAATCTTATTTAAAAATTATCAAAATGTTGGTCATCATGACTTAAGTTCTGTTAGTCGTGTGTATTAACTAGGCATTATAAAATATACAAGGTACTTAAGTGTTAACCTACTTGGCCCTATATGGCATTAAGGTATAACAAGAGGTACCATAGCCATCCGGAAGAGAACTGCAGGACAAATTGATTTTGCGGTCCTGTGTGCTGGAGATGAGGTCATTAGCTTCGTGACCGCGGGTTCGAGAGGTCAGGGGCAGCTGAATGCGGCGCCACGTTGCACCAGGTCCAGCGTCCTCATCAGCGGTAAGAATTTGCCTTTTGTGCTTTTAAAATCGCGCTCTCGCTCTTGTAAGGACAACTCAAAAAGAAGATTCGCACAAGAAGTGTTTGTGCCTTTTTATTGTGTACCACGAAAAGAACCGGATTCTTAGACACTAACAGGACTCACTTTTCGTGATGTTTCTCACGTTCGTTCGCATTGCCTCTACTTCGACAACTTATCATCAATTCAAAATCAAGTCGGATAAAAGAAACGAAATTAAGGTTTGCATTGGTAGATATTTTGCTCGCCATTCAACCCCTTTCCCCTCAATTTAGACCGGTTTAACTACTTAAACGCCGATTCTCAAATTACCGACGAGGAATATGTCTTTACAATGAAAAGAATCTCGTTAAGGCGTTTTGATTACGTCAGACACCCCGGGAGATATGCTGTAACAACTCTTGTAAATTCGTGCTATACCGCTACCACGCATCCTTTAAATTTACAAACGAATTTATTCCCAACAGAGGATGACATCAGAAATTTCCCAGATAAAATTCAATTTCCATTATTTAACCCTGAATAACCTTTAATAAACCTTGGGGTGACAAGGGATGGTTATTATCAAGCTTTAATTAGTTTGTGTTTCTGCAGCTTTGGTGGCAGCGGTGATGTAATTCAAATTAATGCGAATAAAGTACTGATTGCGAATTTAGCATTTGGCATAAATTGATAAACTAGTTAAACTCAAAACTTTTCAAATTGAATTTCAGTCATAATAAACTGCTACTTATAATTTATTACATCGTACAGAACATTACAACTTTGTACTTATTAATTCTTTGCAAATATTATTCACCTTTTTAATTGAACACAAAGAAAAGTACTTCAGTTAAACGTATTTGGAATTTTTAAGAAAAAACTAAATTAATTTACCGAATGTTTATCAGATTACAAGGGCAGGCTTTTAAGATTCTTCAAATTCAAGTATCTGAAAAGTCTCCCATAGTAATGTAAAACGAATAAACAAAAAAAGATTAAGATTGCAATATCTTCGAGTGATCATCTATAACAGTGTCTCTCAAAACAAGTAGAGCACTTTTTCCTTTTCCTTTGTTACCTATAACAATATGGCGTTTGGAAAATATTTTCCTTGCTCATTAGTCATTCTAGACAACTTAATTGCCTCATAATCTTCTTGGACGTCAATTTCCACAAATGCAAAGACAGTATGTGTGAAACCGTTTTTTTTTGTATTCTGTAATTCTCATACTTGCCGCACCGGCAGAGGGTAGCGTTGCACCCCAAGCGCCTTTTTAGCAGTTAGCAACCAGTAACCACGTTCTAAGCATGTACAAGAAAAGTTAAGTAAAGTTCTATTACAACATACATACGTTTCATTTCAATGCTGGGAGCTGCTCGAGAATTAATTCAAACAGTATGTTTGAAAACGCTTTCTTCACTGATAGCTGCGCGTAATCATGATCAAGTTGAGTTCAATTTCATTTTTGAGAAATATCAAAATTTCGTTTGCTGTACCTACTCATTTTTATAGTAATTCTACGTACAGTAACTACCAAAACAGTTTTTTCATTTGAATTTCGCCACTATGAATCGTCTAAATTTAGGCAGAAAAGATTCATAGCGAGAGAACCAAAAGAAACGGGAAGATAAGATTTGGCACCTGTACTTAGGTGACCATGGAACCAACCATTAAGTAAAAAGGAGAGTCAAATCGAAAACACAATATGAGCGTCACGCAGAAAAAGGTCAACATAACTAGATGTTTTAGACATTTATAGTACAGACTCTAAATAACAGTTTAGTGCAAGTTTTATCTTGCCCTATCAAGACCAAGCCTCCAAAATGAAAAGTCGGAATGACATGGGACTTTATCTGTTATATAGCAAGCCTGTAGTATAGGTTATCGCATAGACGCAGTTCCACCAACCTTTATTTATTTTTTCTCTAAAGCTCATTGGAAAAAGAATCAATTGGATGCACGTTCTAAAATGCTGTAATTTGGGGTGCTGATCTAACTATTGATATCAGTGGGCGCGCTATTCATTTTCAGAATCAAAACATGAAAAAGCTAAAATTAGTGCATGCACATCCTCTTCAATAAGAAGATTTGTGAAAATCAAAATTTTTTTGTTTGAAACCAGTGGAAACAACCAAGCAAGATCTCAATTTTTGCAGACTTATCTGTTGATACCCCAGTACTGTTTAACTATCAATTATCGTCTTCCAGTTACTGCAGAATCTCCACTGATTTGCATGCCACTGCAAACCGCACGGACTTTAAGAAAATTAGATAAAACCTTCTGATTCTGAGCAAGAATATTTGCAGGGTTTTAGCATGTTAACTATTTATGTTAGGGTGGACGTGTGTGTACAAACACCTCTGGATACACCCTTCATATTCTGAGATATCCTGAAATATTATAAAATAAAGATTTCTAATAAAGTTTTGAGAAAAAATTACTGAAATATCTAAACTGTGTGTTGAAGCAAAAAAAGTATACCCAACGCGCAAAATGTAATCATTACTTCTAGACTGTTTTAGCATGAACATATCAACATGATACAATACAGGCAATCAAGTGTACATATATAAAGGGGAACCATTTCAGCCTTATTAAGGTTTAATTTAAGTTTCTTGTTCTTTAGCCTCGTTAGTTAGGCCAAAGAAATTCTAGACTCTAGATGGAATCTTCTGAGGAGATCAAAGAAGCAAGCGTACAATATGAAATGAAACTTGTGTTTTCAGTATGTTTTAAAGAAATGTTTTTTTTGACAAACTCAGCTGTACATGTAATGTTTATTGTGTGTGTGTGTTGCAACCTTTAAATAATTATTTTGATTAATCTGTTCTTAGGCTCAACTTCCCCTGAGGTCCGGGCCTTGGGCGTTAACATTCTTCTCAGTCTAAAGGAAGCTCTGCATGTGTGGATGTCTGGTTAGAAATAAGAAACCATGAATGTTAATTTCATAGCCTACTCAATTTTTTAAGGAAAACTAAAAAGATAAATGGAGAGCGCTTACATATAATGATAGGGGTACTCAAATAGTTAAGATAATACATTCTGTTCTCATTAAAAAGTAAGTTATTCATCTTGATTCAAATAAGATTTTGTGCTAAACCATCGGGACATTAGGAGATTATCCATTGTTCATTCTCTTAAAGGCAACTATCACTGAAGGTAACGTATCTGAAGGGATAGAGGGGGCAAGTTAGTATTTTCAGATCTTTGATTTTCTGTACGAGGATTGCAAAAATGGTTTATAAAAGTACACTGATTCCATGATAACAGATGATAAGTGATGGACTTAGAAAGCAAGGTTATGCTAAAGGTATTTATTCTTTTTAATATACGTAAGTTGTTTGAAAATAAATAAGTTTTGCATAGAAGGAGAAATCTTTCAAAACCCACTGTATTGAGAAACTAAACTAAACAAGTATACGTGTCTCAACATGTCATGTAAAGAAATTGCCCGATTAGTTAGCAAGTAATAAACAACTGAATAAGACGACGTCGAGCGATTCCGAAATGATTTTAAAACTTGGGTACCTTGGTAAACAAGAAAAGAAAGCCAAAAAAATTTTGGAGGATTAATTCGAGACATACCCTGACTCTGTACCAACACATTCGACGATTAACTGCTGTACTCGTCTTTTCTAGGAGAGCCAACAATCCATAGAAGGCGATCAACACTCTGAAATGCCTTAAACCTTGATGACAGAAGAAAACCTACAAGAGTAAAAAAATTCATACTTGTAGGTCTGAAAATTTACGTCAGAGAAATATCGAATGCCATTAAAGCAAATAAGAAAAACGAAAAGACAGAGTTAGCCGAAGGATCTTGTTCTTGCAGGACATTGCATCGAATGGCATAGCTTGGATTTGTGGGACAATTTTTGGCCGTAGCGGGGTTCCAGGAACTAAAGCACACTTATATGGTCTAGATGAGACTCCAAGAAGGTATTGCTTGCTTTTAAATTTGAAAAAAGGTGTTTGCGGAGTGAGACCCGTGTTCAAAAGAAAGATGGAATTTGCAGAAAATGACTTTTTGGAAGACAAAACTAGCTTCATTAAGATTCTCTCTTATCTATTCTATACGTAATCCAAACTGGTCATACCAAACGATTTTTCTTAGTCCTGCACTATTATTTTCTACTTTATTAGAGAACAGTCCAAGTGACGACCGTAAAATGTTCACTGTCACTGAACGCCCGGTCAATCTATGAAAATGATTATACAGTAGGTATTGTAGGAAAAAAACCGCTTGTCTGTTTAAGCAAGTCCTGATACGATTGTAATTAATCAGATAATTATAAGTCTATTATTTCACTCACTCAAGCTTGATAGCAAAATTATAAAACATAGTTGCTTGATCAGCACGTGACCGACGCATTAATTGATCTCCGATTGGCCGGGTGTTCGGTGCATCTTTAATAAAACTATTTACACTTGTAACGTTCACGTTTCGTCTTCCAATTCTCCAAACGTTTTTCATTATTAATTATTACTATTTAAATGACGTTAACGCATTCAGTCGTTCACTAGAGTAGGTATATTCCCTACGTCCAGGGCATTCTATACAGGGTGGTCCAAGATTCCGCTCTAGTAAGATAATAGCTTAATGTTAGGAAATAGAAACAAATTGAGAGCAGAAAGCAACATAGTGTTCCTAGAAGCATAACCTAAAAATATTTTGAATTATACAGGATGTTCTATTTGTTTGTGGCAGCATCTTACTTTATTTTTTCAAATGGAACACCCTGTATATTACTTTATTTTTGGATTTCCTATTACATTTAAATTCATTTTTATTAACCATATGTTTGGTCTAAATTGCATCGTTTTCGAGATATTTAATATTTTGTGAAAAAATTTAGTTTTACATTGTTTTAGAAATTTTGAAATATCTCTGGAACTAAACAGGATACGAAGATACGGTTTGATCATCGTGCCAAATACGGGTTGCTACATCAATTATGTTACAAATGACTTTGTTAAAGATTACTATGATCCCATTATGGACCATTGAAAATGAAGATCTTCAATCATTGATAACTTGATATTTTTAAATAGAACGATATGAAAATTTTTGTATACTCAGACTTAAAATTTAATTCTCTTTCATTTTTATTTAATGGTCTTTGGGTCTATCTGCGGTAGTTTAAGCGTTATTTTATAAAAACGCTAATTTTGTTAATTTAAATAACCACATTTAGTAAAGAGAGCTGTGCTTAGAAACAGTGGTTGCAACTAACATTTGAATTATGCATATGTACATGTACATTAATATTTCTTTTTGTGTTTTGAACAAAACAAAAGAAAGGGACTCTAGCAATTTTTAACAAAACAGTACCTACTACTACATTACATGTTGCAGGTCATCTTACAGGGCCATGACGACCAATTCATCGTCAATACGTATTATTAAGATGGTTTGTAACAGGACGAATGCGCTGGTGCGACATCGTGTTGAAAAATTGTATTTTGTTGTATTGTATTTTGTAAGCAGGGTCGTGTTGAAAAATTAGTGTATTTTTTAAGCACAGGCTTCTATTAATTTACTAGAGCGGAATCTTGGACCACCCTGTATACGTTGGAATTGTTTAAAAAATGATATTTGATATACTTTGATTATAATTCATGTACTCGATCTAGTCCTTGATTTAGTTTAGATTCATCAAACCAGACATTATTGAAAGAGAATAGAATTGCCTTTCAAATAAGGTATCCCAAACGATGCAGTTTTACTTAGACTAGCGAAAAATTATGTGACCAAAAATTGGGTAAATTTAGATATTATATATTTATGCTTTAAAAAATTCAAGATTGACCTACTTGTTGTGATGTGTTTGCATTTCTTCCCAAAACCGAGTATTTTGGGAGCTACAGTATATGATTGTTCCAGGACTTTTGCTTTACACTGTATAAACAAATATACAACATCGAACTTAGTAAGTTTAAATGAGTATAATGTAGTTAATTGAAAGCGGCAGTGAGTGGGAAACAAAAATACATTACAAGATACAGGGTGTGCTATTTAAAATTAAAAGTTTATGTCATCTCCCAACGAAACTTGAAGTCTAGTAAACGAACGGATATTATAGAAACAGCAGTCAATATTAAACTTTCTAAATTCTAAAACCTAAAAACTCCTGGACAAGTCAAAATTGAGATTTTGCTCATATTTTCAGTGTTTGGACACACTGTGCAGCGGGCAGAACGTTCATGCATAGGGAAGGGGCAATTGCCCATCAGGGTTGAATAACAACGGTACTCATGTCTGTAAATTTTAAAAATATCTTATGGTTTTTCATTTTTACACTTTTATATACTTTTGCATTCAAGAAAAATTAATAAAAACAGCTCTAAACAACATTATTTATTATTATTACAGTTCCCAAATGCCAACCTACAAAAAAATAATATAAAGCTCGTTGTTATTTAATCTGATTCTTTATTAATAAAAAGCATTAAGATGACACCATTTTCTTTTTAATTTAAAATATTATGCTGAGAAAAATGGATGTCAGTGTTATTGAGTTAACTTAATCCATTCAAATCCGCAATCTTCTCTAATTGATAGCAACTAATAAATTTTCATTTTGTATAATTTGGTAATGAAATGCTAATGTAATATTGTTTGTTTTCCTTTTTTTATAATTAATTTCGACTTGGAGTTTTTAACGTCATAATGACAACCAAATAGATAATTCATCGATTAATGAAAATTGCTAAACGTTATTTTTGTAAACAAACGAATTTAATTAATTTCCAGATTATTATTGACATAATTTACAGAATCCTTTTAAGGTTAAAAAACTAAACATAAATAACCCAACGTGCACATTCAAAGCTTCTGTATACATATCGAAACCCAATTAGTAATTTCTTCAGGCCAATAGCGTGAGGTGTAGCAATTCATCACAAGTTAACAAACCTGCAGTATATAAATAAACTTTAACAAAAAAAAAAGTTTTCTAACCTTGAGTACATAATCCTTTATTCCAGTAAGGAAAAAAAATTAGAATTTGATGTTAAAAACAGGCAACTAACGAACGTAAAAAATTGGGCTCTTCTTTCTTGAATTCTTTCAAACTAACGAAACCACAAAGAAAAAAGTTAACCTTCGACCTACACACACACTAGTGATAGATGATGGGTTTGGAATTTTCTAGTGAGATTTTTGTTCTTTTTTAAATCTGCTTTGAAAATTCAATTATGTGAGGACTAAAAATAAATAGGTTTTAAAAACCAGTAGCGCCCAGCACGACATGTAAATTGAGAAAAAATAATCAGCTTCATCAATCAAACGAATGCTTTAAGTAAACATGCATAAAATTTCACTATTTGAAACTAAAAGATACTAATTCCTATGCGTTCTATATACAGTGTGGTTAAAATATTAGACATATGAGATTTGTGATAAGTGGTTTGTAAGAACATTCTTGAATTGGTCGCACTAAAATGTTAAAATCTAGAAATTTGGACTCAGTGAGAAATTTATATTTGAAGATTTATTATAAAATTTTTGGATCGAAAGTATCTGATATAAAATATCGAAAAACATGATATTTTCCAATCATAAACTGTTCATGTATATATGATATGAAAAGGTGCAGTTTAATGAGTGGCATTACAAGATGGCCATGGTAAATAAGAACCAAGATAGATGACAGACGAGTATTGAGAATTATGTTGGTGCAACCAAGATACAAATAATTCTAGAACTATGTATTCAATCAGACTGATTCAAAGTAGTCGTTTTTCCTCGTCATCGTCAATACTTGTTTTTATTAATTCAATTGAACATGTTTGCCGCATTGCCAAGACATCCAGATTATTCTGCGACAAAATTAGATACATTAATGAAACCAGAATTGTAAATTTTGAAGTTTAGCACTTGCTCAACTCATGGATTGAAAGAATGGGGAGTTCTCATGCTCAGTCAAAACTTTGACGGTTATTTATTCTAGTGAGCCAAATTGGTTAGTTAGTTATGTCATAATGTTTGTCACGGAAACATTTCCTTTTTTCTCGTTAGTCAGACTTAAAAACCTTGCATTAAGTTATTTGGATCATTGATCTTAATATCTTAACAACTGAAAGAATAATTTATGCATAAGCATGAGCTGTTGAAAACCGTATCAAAACATGTACAATTTTGACATAGAACACCTTCATGGAAAAGTGAATCTGATGACAAGATAAAAGAACCTTAGTCGCTTCTGAAGTATGTAGATCGTAAGACTTTGCCTAAAGAATGTTTTTACAAAATTCAAACAACAATGTTAACGTCAAAAACAAATCTTAATATTTTTGTTTTTTGGGGATATCTAAAAAATCACAAGAATCCAATTTTACTTCCACCATGCTGTTTAGACATATGAAAAAACTAATTGACGTCAATGATGTAGAAAAACTGTGGAGAAAAAGTGGAAAAAAAAATACTACAAACAAAGAGACAGGTGTGAAACTTAATAAGTACGTTTTAACATGTATGCGTATTATAAGCAGTTTTCTAAACACCCTGTATATAACTTTCTACCTTTCATTGCATTTCATTCATCGTTTACTCATTCATTCGTGATTAATTACTTTTTTTACTTTTTTAGTGCCAAAAACAAATCATATTGGTAGGTGTACAACGACCGCAGTGGGAGTATTTTATGTTCACTCATATACGTACATAAATATAAACTAAATGTCATTCATATGAATTTAAATTGAAAGTGAGATTTAACACTCCGTTATTTCAGATTCTCTTCAATCGTCTTTTTAAATGTTAATATTGTTTTAAATAGTTTTTACATAAGCAATCTTAGAATGAAAAATGAATGAAAATGAATTACTATTAAATATCCAAATCCATCTGGCTCAAACCATGTGATGAAAGGCAGTAAAAGGTAAACACGTAGTAAGTTATATCATCATTTTTTATAAGTAAATAGAATTGCATTAGTCAGAATCAAAGGTAAGTTATGAAGTTTTCCAAAAATCATCAGAAGATGAATTGCAAAAACGTTCGAAAGCCCCATGCACTTGCAAGTTTGGCTCTCTATTAATAAAGGTTAACAAATTTTAACCCCTTAAGATATACTTTCTTGTAATAGTCTTAACTTAAAGCCAACGCACACATTACTTGAGAATTGAAATAACTAGTACTTAAATATAATAAACTGATTCAATTACATTTTAACTACAACCGATCACACAGCTTTATTGCTGCTTCCAGGCTAGTGTTTTTATGTGCGCTGTCTGCCTCCTGGGTACGTTATTTGATACCGTACTATATTACAAATATAGCCTTTTATAATAATTGAATAACTTTTAGCTTGTTCAATAACTTTTAGATTCAGAAAGTGAATTTTGATTTTTGCTAGTTGATCATTAAAAAAAGAATACAGAATGCAGGACACCGCAGCTGTCTCGTGTTTTTTATTTCATTTTTTAAGTTATTCACAATATTGTAGAAAGATGCCGAAGAGAGCTAAAACACGACGATCTATTCTCTCAACTATTGACATTGTAAGTATTCAGGTAGACAGGTAAAGATGCGAATCTACTACAAAATTCGGACAGATATATAGGGTCGCTCTTAAACCTTAAGCCATTATGCAACTTGATCACAAAGAAGGCAGCCTCAAGAGCAAAACCTACTGTAGCCAAAAGCTTCTAATTTCTGGACATACATATTTTCATGACATTTATTTTCTAAAAAAAAAATACATGAAATTTGTCACTCTATCATGCTGGCTCAGTGGATTATGAGTCAACCTTTTTATGTTCAAGCTTCCACAAGAGCACTTTAAACCAGAACATTTCATAAAATTGTGAATTTCTTTATCTAGAGCAGTATTTTTCAAATTTTATATTTGTATTTGTACTTTATAAGGACTACTGTCATAGGCCCTGAGTATAATCTGATGTATTCCCCGTGTTCGCCTTGAATGCTGTAGGTATGGAATAATCAAATGCAAGTGACGGTTTAGTATGGAATTTAGATTGAGACTTATATCTCAAACCAAAGCGTAAAATTCGTTTTTTACCTTTTGGACCGGTATAGTAGTTCTTGACGGAAGCGTTATTTTGCCAAAGAATATGAGAAATTGATCTTTAATACTTCTATCATTGTTATTAATTGAGTATAGCTCTTCGACGCTTGGGAAGTTTGAACTGCTCAAAATTTTCAGATTGTCTGCGCTCTTCTGTTCGGTTTGACTTTCGTGAACTTTTGTGAATTGCTGAGCAAGTTAGTTATTGAGCCGAAAAAGTTTCCCTTACTAGCTGTTACGAAAACAACAAATGAATATTTCTCTTAATATGCCTAGAGTCTTCTTTGCACGAGTTTTCTTTGGTATAAATTATACATGTTCTCTCTCTACTAAGCAAACGTCTTTCTTTGACTAAATCAGTAAAGTCCAAAGTTGATCAAAGAAAGAGGGTTTGGCTTTACTATTGAAATTAGAGCTGTTACAACTCCTTTGCATTATCTATACCTCATCTCTACGGTTCCAGTTACTAAAGCGCTCTTTCCTTTTATATCTTTTCGAGTAGAAACAGATGGCGGAATCACTTTTATTTCAAAACGGATAAGGCATCTTCCAGAAATAATTCTAAAGGGCTAAATACAAATACATACTGGACTGTGTCACTCGATGGATCACTTCTGGTAACCGAAAGTTGGGTTTCGTCCTCCATGAATCTTCTTCACCTAACTAAAAGGGGATTACAAGCTGCGTCCTCTCACATTATCTCAATATAATAGAAAGACGCAAAAATATGAATTTGTGCTTTAAGTCTTGACTAGTTGGTACATCATAAGTAAGAAAAATTGGTGAAGAAGGTCTAAAGGTTCAGCTTCAGTCTTGAAGCAGAATTTCTGATGTTTGACCTTAATATTTTTCACTCATATTTTCTCGAAGATTTTTCAAAAATTTTTATTTCAGATTATTGCAAGAAAAGTTAAGACAGAGGTGAATTTAAAAAATTGCCATTACTGCATTGGTCGCTCGGACAAGAATCCCCAAACCAAGGATTTTCAAATTTGGAAAATTTTAAATGTGTTATGGGACAAAGCATACTATTGGTAACTATGTCATCGTCATTGTTTTTGTCTGAAGATGGCGTAACGTAACGATAAAGATACATGGTTTTGATCTTCCAAAACGAGATTGGCCAAACCATACCTATTTATATTCTAGACTATTTTCAGTATAAGAAACTAAAAAAATTCTATGTCGATATAAGGGAATGATAATGTGTGATTGGTTTTGAAGATATGGGGAAGAAATCAAAAGTGAGTTGGGCAAAACTTTTTTTGAGGTCTTACTAAGGGTTCACTCTTGAATATCTAGATAGTTTTAGACCTTTAGATCTTCTAGTTTTCTCGCTATGAAATTTTTCTGTATAGATTTGAACGCTTCCTTGTGAATACAAAAAATTATTTTAGTAGCGACCGTTCATAGAATTACAGTAGAAATGGATACATCAAAAGACGTTTTGATATGTCTTAAGAACCTCCACCTATCTGCGGAATCAAGCTTAATTCTGACCAGACAAAAAATAATGTTTGGTAGTATATCTAAGAATCATCAAAACCGATCTAGTAATTTTGGAGATCTAGAATATGGTTATGGACAATAAAGTGTTTTTTTGCACATTTCTAAATCTAGATGGTAAGTCACTTTTGAATTTTCTCTGAAATCGAATTTAGATCAAATCTTCCAAATAAAAATAAAATTGTCTTACAGTTCAGAAAAAGATGTTTTAGTACTCATGTAGTCTAAAGACCAGAACTTATAGTTTTACTTTCTGTATGCTTTTTTCTACGAATTAACTAATAAATAGGTACTTCATAATTTATGCGTCATTCTTCCGTAACCTATTGTACAATAAAAATTATTAATAGACACCACAAAAATATTGACAAGTTATTTGACTGGCATCAATATCAATTTCAATTTCACCGTTATCAAATTCCTGTCGACAAGATGGAAATAAATATTGACGAATGAAGAATCAATTTTGTATTACATACACAATAAAAAAAATTAAAAACAAATAGAAAAATACAGTTATAAAAATAATTTAAGTTATTTATAATACGTGTATATTAATGTATAAAAAAGACATGTTAACATTTTTTTCTTTAACTATAATGAACAACTGATATTGTTTTATTGTAAGATAAAAAAAAATTAAAAGCGGATCAACTTTTTGCAATGCTATTTTTGGCATGGCGAAAAATGTTGCATCTTTTGAACACGAAATAAATAAGTTAATTAAATAAAAAGTTATAGAAAAAAAGAAGAAATTAGAACGAACATTCTCTTCACCGTTATTAAGCGCTTTAATTTTTTACTATGATGCTCTATTAAGTTACGCCCCCTCACTAAACGGATTAAAGGAGTTGATAGAAACAAAACTTCCTAATTTTTTATGCCGCGAGCGTTTCTTCATACCAACAAATTTAAACATTTGCATGCGCGACAACCACTAATTAAAACGTTATAAAAATAGAAAAAGAAAAAAAGAAAATGTATAGTAACGTAACAAAACGAATTCTTTAGTTTAATTGGAATTTTTCTGCATACCAAATGAATGGAATAAGAAAAATTGTCGAGAACTCATCTAAAAAAGTATTAAAATTATATTAATTTATATTCAAGAAATATTTTAACTATGAAGATATCTGATGACAGCATAAATACGCATTTTTCTCATTAACTTAATTTTAATAATAATTTTTATAGAAGAGTTGAAGGTCTTAAGATATTTTTATATGAAAAATTTAATCATCGTGATGGTATCACTGTCTGACGTTATCAGAAGAAATATCTTGTTTACTAATTATTTATGCAGTTATGGAATAGATAATGTATATAATTTTTTTGATACACTAGACGACCTTTTGTTTATTATGAATTAATATCAGTTATTATAATGATTTTAATTATGGGACCTAAACTCGCAGATACAATGATAACTTGGTATTCTCCTTGCCTGATGGGTAATTAATAATATCAAATCTCAGATTCTCATGTTCATCTAAGGTCGCCTGTTTATTTATAAAAAGAATCAACTGAAACATTTATAGAACAAACAAAAAACATTTAAACGAGTTTTAGACATTTGAGCAAAGCTTTAAAAAAACTATTCGCTAGTGTGCAACTAAAACATCCGTCCGTCTTTCATCTTTTGCATTGTTTCAAATGTTGATTTCAATCTAATTTAGAATGTCTATCTTCAAACCTGATGCTAAAATTTTTTAAATATTTATCCGTTTTTCAATCTTCGTTAAATTCTTCTTGCGTTTACTATTTTTTAAAGTCTTAAGTAATTTCTTTTGCTCTATCTTTGAATTTTCTGTGTTAAATTTTTAAAAATGTAAGATAAGAACAATTAAATCTTTGTAATAAATCAGTCGTGGGGTACTGTGCTAAAGTTTTATATTACAGGTTCAAAATTTAGACCAATAGCTCCTTAGGAAACTTTGAATTTTTGTACTTGTATCTTTTTTCGGTCATCTAAATTTTCGAATGCAGTGCTGCCACTTTTTCTTAGTACAACTCTGACGCATCTTAAGACGTCGTGTTATAAATCAAATTGAAACTTTGACTTTCGATCAAGTCTCGGTGAACCTACTAATTTCAAATGACCTACTATATAATTCTCGTACCCGCAGTTTAACCTCTTGTTGCACATTCTTTAGAGCTTTTGTGTATCTGGACTCTCCAGATTTCCGTCAAGCCCCGACAACAGCATACTCTACAATCCCATGTTTGTCCATACCACACCTTCTCCGGCTCTTGAGCTAGTGAGCACGGGCGACACTACTACAGTGCGGTTTAAATTCTCTAGCTGGGTCTTAAATCCACTTTCTCCCATATTCTAAAGATTTTTAAAGATCTATTTTTGACTTTACGTACTTACCCTTTTCTTATCACGTATGGGTTAAATCATGCTACTCCGCTAGTTAGAAGTAAATAGCAACCAGCATTAGGAAGAAAAAGTAAAGATGTGAACTTTATAAAGGGGCGCTTGAATAGATTTATTAATGGCTTTTTCATCCAATGTGGTAACATTCTAATGTAATTTTCTTTTATACAGGGTCTGCTCTTCAATTATAGTTAGCTATTTTCTCATCTACTCGCTACTTGCTTTAAGCTGTCTATTGTTTCTGGGAAAAATAACAAAACTCTTTAAGGACTAATGTTTCTATCTGTTTTTCCCATGTGTCGTTTTAACGAGTCAGAAGAGATACACTAACTTTTTTCCAACCAACCAAAGAACGATCTGCACAACCTACCTTAAAACTAAAGATCAAAGTGTATCTCTAGCTAAAATCTGTGTTTAGTTAGTTTTTGCCAGTGTCTTGAGAATATTTTCAGCGTTTTCCTCAATAATTCTTCTATCTTCTATCAGTATTTTGAGAAATATCATAGTGAATTTGCCACTCTACTCTCTTTCCAACTCTACAGTTTTATTGTAGTATTGAATTTAAATTTGCGTTGAAATTCCAAATGTGCATAGTTGGACGAGCTTTTTTTTATTTTCATTAGACAGTTTGTCACGAGAAGAGCAGGATTTTGTGACCCTAATGCAAATACTCACCGTTAAAGTAAAATTAAAGTGCCACTTGGCCAGCTCGGAAGTCGAAGACGGGTGGGTTCGACGATATAGCTAGTTGTCAACTTGTTGTCAAAAGAAGAAGTAGAAAAATGGGTCAAATCAATGGGCGCCTATGACGGAAAAAACTTTCCAAATGCAGAAGGTTCCGCTGTAAACCACCTGTAGTTTAAAATATTGCTAACGTTTGCTTTCGCTCATTACTTAATCTCGAGAGGAACATACGGCACATTAAACCTTTACTTTCAATGCTAATTCAGATTCTTTAGTTTGCAAAACGGTCTTTGTACGTGACTATCATTAAACAAAGAACGTTGGCGCTAACTTTAATGCAAATACATTACATACATAGTCCTTCCTCTTCTACCTTTTGGTGTAGAGGAGGGCGGAGTTGAGTCGCTTCCAAAGCCGCCTGTCTCTAGTCATTCACTCAGCCTGCCTCCAGTCCAGACCTCTCCTCTGTAACATGTTGCCTATCCTCTGTTCATCCATCCGGACTAGATGCCTAAACCATTGCAATTGTCTATTTTCAAGTTGCTTCAACATAGGATTCACAGAACATTGCTTGCGTATACTCTCGTTACTTCTATGATCCCGCCCGCTCACATTCACCGTCGCTCTTTGAAAACGCATTTCACATGCTTGCAGTCTACTTTTGTCCCTGTCACTTAGTGTCCATGTTTCATACCCGTACGTCACAACCGGCACATATACACTCCAAAAAACCCTCATCTTTGTTTGTAAGTTCAGTTCTCTCTTCCGAACGAAAACTTTGTTCAGCGCATTGTAGAGCCTCGACGTACTGGCTATTCTCCCGCTAATCTCTGCTTCCATCTCTCCAATGTAGTTCACAACTGATCCAAGGTATTTAATGCAAATAATAAAAGAAAAGAATTTCTGTCCAGTATCTAAACGACCTTGATAAAATTACTTCCGTCTCAACTGTTGATTAGCGTCCCAAATAACTTGGTTACTCACACTATCTTATTGAACTATAGTTACATAAAATAATTTCCTTTCTCAGATCTTGCTGTACATTTCTAAATTTGTTCTTACAGCAACTAATTCTAACTGAATGTTTAATTACGAGACAGCTGAAATAACTAAATCTACTTAATCCATGACAGCAAGTGGTTTCTTCTTCAAAGGGAAACCGAACAAAAATATATACAGATTTCAAAACTTAGCTGATTTGCGTTAGATAAGCCACTTAATCGTTGGCACTTTCCAGGGCGCAATTGCACTGAGAACTTATTTAAACTTCTAAACGCACTAATTTAGTGCAGACCCTAGGTTTACCACTGTAAAAGGACTTTTCTACGAGGAACAATCAGCCTGGAGACGACAAAAAGAAAGCCCAGGTAAGCAGAGGTAAGAAATTATTCCGTATCGTGGATTTTCAAAACGAGCTGTGGGTTTCAGCTAACTTTAATTCTTGTTGGTGATCAGGATATGAAATATCCTTCTTTGAGGCTAAATAAAGTCAGCTAAACTGGATTGCGATCTTTGCTCCAAAGAAGCGAATCCACACGAGAAGCACTAAAGGGGGTTAATAGGAAACGAAACGCACCCTTTAGCGAAGAAACCAATAATGTTCACAAGAAACTCAATTTAAAAAATTTCCCTTCGTTCGAGGAGACTAAAGCTTTAAGCGAGAACGCCCTTCGCTTACCCTCAAGGCGAAAAAGGGATCCTATTGGCAAACCAAGTTAGTCACAAATTTCTGATTGGGTGATTGAAAGGAGAGTTTTTCAAATTAAAATGTGGAAGATATTTTCTTCTGAAGAAATAAAGAAACCCATCCCATTACTAGCAATAAATTGTCTGTGTCTGACATTTTAAGAGCATTTTTCTCTAGAAAATAAAAATTGAATTTACAATGAAATTCATACAATTTTTAATAAATAAAAGCTTCTGTAACGAATGTGTCTAGCCTTTTAAATATGTAGATCACTCTATCTTAAAAACAGAATTAGAGCGATTTTATTTTTGAATTAATCAATTTCTTAAATTCGCTTTATGTCCTTAAAAACTCAAAGGGTTTATGGGATTTAAGGATTAAATACAACCTGTTCCAGTTTATTTTGACAGTGAGGCGTTTTAATTGCAAAAATAACTTAACAAATTGAGACGAGTGTATGTTGATCGTTTGTATGACCTCATGATTTTTGTGTTTGTCATCTTGGTTACAATTTCTTTTTTATTATTACTGGTATTTCCAACTTTGAATTGTGAATTCTTTAATTTGAGAACAAGCTTGTCGATCTTCCAGCAAATTTCAAATCTATGAGCTAGACATACAGTTTAATTTTCTACATTGTTACATATTGTTAGTAGATCACTCTTTGGATACTGCGTTTGTTTAAATGAAAGTAAAAAGAAATTATTAATTCTAAAAGCTCCTATGTAAAAAATAACAAATGTAGGAACTAAAATTAGCATTAACCTTCAAAAATTGATTCATTTCTAAAAGTACATACCGAAAAAAGTTGAACCAAGATAAAAAGATTGTTTATGACCCTAAGGCCTTGATAATCTCCATTTATTGCTATTATGAAGTTGGAATCTTTTCTGCTTCGTTTATAATGTTCATGCTATTCGATTTCTTGTTATTTAACAAATAATTAAAAATTTCTCATTTAAAATAGCTTTTATTATAATAAGAAGGTTAAAACCAGAAAATAGTTGTTAATTGTATAACAATCTTATAATGAGAATGAAATTTCGCAGTTGTTGCCGCAGTTACTGAGCCAAGGAATTTGCGTTGATGTATCTAGTATAACCTTGTTATGTTTTATAAAAAGACTAATTTGTAAAAAGCGAAACGAAATTAATTCTTTACTTCCTATATCCGTTCCGATGAGCATCCGTTGAACGATCGTAAACCGTCTGACCTTCTCAAGTATGAGGAAATACGTTGAGTAGTAAACATTCATAGGTAGGAAAAAAATGTGTCATAACTAGCACTTGTTTTGACTATGCTAAAGGTATAATTTAAACATGTATGTTATTATCTTTATCATTGTGAAACATCATGGTGGCATCCAACGCAGTATAACTGTTACTGTACGTCTGTGTACATGCATAAATCATATTTGCAAATTTGTACAAGTTAAACATGAAATAATACCAAGAGAGGTGTGTAGGAGTATTTAAAGATTGTAAAATTTTAGTATTTATTAGACCCAGATGAAATAAACCGTTATAGTTCTCACATTCAGTTTTTCCCATAATATCTTAATTCCTCAAACCTATACGATAAATCGATGATACTCGTTTTTTTTTTGTTAATTCTATTTTATCTCGTTATGAAAGACAGACACGTGCTGATGTGCAGATTTAAAATTACTGATGATCTCACCAGGATATCAGTTGGATGATGTTGATCATCATCCTTATCCCTCGTTTAACTTCTTTTTTATTCTTCTTCTAACGACGACCTCTGGCTCGTGAGTAATTATTAGGTCACCCTCGATACCTGTTCGTCCTTACCATGGAAGACTAATCACGATGAAATGTGTCTATCAATGTTTATGTGAATTGGTGGGAACTTAACTAAATGTGTTTTCGAAGAATTTTGTTTACTCACAAGAAAATTGATGGTGTGAGATCAGAAAATTGCGTTCGTAAAAATTTATTGGTATAATTTCGTATTGGCGTGTAACATATCGAATTTAAGTTGATATTGGATACATGTACTATAGTACTCTCTTTTACTTTTTTTTTGCTTTTTATTTATCTACCTATTATTTTTTACAACTTCAAGTAACAATTAACTATATTTTATTATAATACAAGGTGAAGCAAATTAATTCTTTTTTATTTTTATTAAACTCTATAAAACAATAATTACCTAACCACATAATTGAGCTCTTTACTACTGTTACTGTCAAAACCCTATAGAGTGAAAAATGATTTTGTATTGTTTTTTAAATTGCTTGTATATTGTTTATGCCGAGAATTGCTATGCATGTCTTTCACATTCTCTTTTCCCCGAGTTTATTCCGTACTCTTATTTAATATTGACATTTATCAACTTTGTCAATTCAATAGTTAAAACTGTAATGTAAAGGCATAAATTAAAATGGGATGCACCAGATTGGATATTTGAAGGCCTTGGGTAGTTAATTTGCAAAAAGACTATCGTACCCCGATACTCTTTTTTTTACGCAAACTGTCTACAAAATACTTTAGTAATAATTGAACTGAACTTATGTTCTAAGCGTATTCAAAATAAAAGTCTCCAATGTGTTATCGACCTACAGATGTTATTCAGATACTTGTAAATAATCTTTAAAAGGCAAAAGCTCATAAAATAATAAAAATTATATTTTATACAGCAACGTGACAGAGCTATTTAAGGCTTCAGAATTAAAAAATATTTACGTAATTTTCAAAGAAATTATAAATTCCATCAGAATTTATTTCAGTGCTCGTTCATGTTTCAGCTTTTAAACTACATTGTGCCTTTTTACCATTGGTATCTTCTTTTCCAGTATTTTAGTGTTATCTCCAAACACGCTAAAGTCTTCTATTTCCCTACCATTTTCATCCACAAACTGTAATGAATTTACCTAATGAATGTTTACGTCACTTAAAATACTATCTTTCCACAAACATCACTAATAACAATTGTTGTAACGGGTGCAGTTGCTGTCTGTAGTACTGAAAGTGACAATGTTTGATGAATATTAAGACTTGTAGAGGGGTTGAACACATCTATGATATATTCACTGACATGCTTACGGTCGACGGGTATTACTTTATCTGTTAATAGTTAGTGTAAATTTTGCTGGGTTATAGGACCAAATCTTAGTTGCTTCAAATCATGCGAAACTTTCTTAATGTTGGCTACATTGTTATAAGCAGCCATAAATAATAAAACAACATGTTATCTGTTTCCTGGATGTGTGGTAAATCAAGAGTCATACATTCGCGTAAGTAGTTTTAAGAGAGCCAAAACACTCAACATCTAATGGGTGGATCTTGTAGCTTGCATAAGGCGTACAGTCAAATTGCTTTTAAAAAGCAGTGAAACATGTGGTTGTCTAGTACAGTACAACCCTGTTACCAGCTGTGGGATTGGTATTCTCTTTGAAATGCACCAACCAGTCCATAAAGAGGTCTCCATTTATAAGAGCAGAATCTAAGATTAATTTCAATGTACCAGCTGGTGCGCCAGTATGTAGATCCTCATTGAATCCCTTGGTCGAAAATTAAAGCTGGAAAGAGGTAAATGCTACTTATACGCAAGCAGCTATAACCAAATGGACACTCTACCCACAGTCCTTTCTCCTATTGTACTGAAAACTTCTGAAAGACAATTAGATATTGTAGCAGGTCAATCTCATCCATGTTAGATGCGATTTGGGATATAATTAAATTTTTCACAGTGTTTGCAGATTACAAAGAAGTCTATTGGTTTGTGGTTTATTAAATCTAATCATGCAACCAATAGAACAACGTCCTGGTTGACATAGAATTATATTTTGGCGTTATACCAAACCCTAGCTTTGACAAAATTTCTTTTAAATTGTTAATTTCTGCATACTGATACGTTAGAATTTTCAAGTTGACCATTGTTATACTCCTGCAGATACAACTAAAACATGGCTTCCCTTATATGGAATTACCGACTGGTAAAGAATAGTATTGCCCTCTATGTTTTTTGTCTGCTTTCTCTTGTGAAGTGATCTAAATTCACACCAGATGCATCCATCATCCTTACGTTAATTATGCGCAGTCTTACACATATGCGTAATCTGATCCATATCTACCCTACATGATACAAAACTAATTCTAAAATAAACCCCTAAGCGTTTAAATGTGAACATTCTAAATCTTGTTTGTTTTTTCTAGTCTTATGGAACAAAATTCTGTATTTATTGTATATGCCGAATCTTACTAATTGCTTGTGACCAGGAGCAGGTAGCAGGCCACCATGGTACCAATAAAAAACATGTCAACCAATCAGGAGTTTCTTCATTGGCAGCACGATAGCGTGCTAACTGCTCCTGGTTACAAGGATTGTAACAGATTTTAGAAACAGAAAAATGAATGAAGCTAATCATACCAAAGCGGAGAAGATGCATTTTAAACAATGCAGTAGTGTCATAAACATGAAGCTGCAACTTGCTTGTACATGATAATATTTTGATACAAAATGTGTCAATGTCAATTACACAAAGTGTTTCACAAATGAGCTAAATGCTAAGCCTAGATTTTCTTCAAATGAAACATCCTGTAAATTTTGATAGTTTCTTGTCCTTCATCCATTGATTAGTTAAATCCAATAGTTTCGACGTTATTTAATATTTTTCGTCAGATCTAAAAAGTATAAGTAACACAGAGTGATCCAAACGTCTGTAACAGAAGAATAGCATTGTAATAATTTGTACAAATATCAAAAATGTTACTAATCTGTACTTTTTAAAATTACTGTCAAATACACTGGGTGTTCCGTGAAAAGTGATACACGTAACCTAAGCTTTTATTATACAGAACACCTTGTATACTTCTTACTTCTTACTTTTTATTTTTTGTCTATTCATAATTACAGCAGTATAGCACCTTTGTATACAGATTGTTGAATCTAACGAGCCACCTTGATATAGCTAATAGACATTTGGTTTTGAAAACCTTGTAGTGATAAACTTCAATCCTTAATCTTCAGAAACAATTAACTACTGAAATATTAACTTCATCGTTCTTCGTACACAAGGTGATCAAGAATTGCAAAATTTTCGATTTATAATTTTACTAAACTAAAATTAAATTTCTAGTTTTTAGAAATGATTCTGAGATTTTTGCACCATGAGATACAAGCGTACTACGCACATAGGAAACTGAGTTAGTTGAAGTAAGTACAGCTGGAGTCACTTGTCGTAGAAATAAGATATAAGCGACATAAACAAGCGCTTACTGTGCGCCTACTTCGTTTTTAGTCAGCTTCTGATGGAGCGCATTTTCAATTCTAGCATTCTATCTCGTTTCCACTACAGGTGACTTCAATAGTACTATCTCCAATCAACGCAATTTCCTATGTGCTTGATAAGCTTGAACTTCTTGGTATAATTACCAAAAAAGTCAATTATACTTTCTATAGAAAAAAAACGGATTGTAATTATACCAAGGTAAATTGAGTAATTTAATGACGCTTTACAAAAATAACACCCGGTTTAGATCTTTAATACATATTGTTGTAATTGGCAATGACCAGAAAATAAAAAAACTCCAAGATATACAGGGTGTTTTAGGCGTTCCCTAAACAATCGATTAAGTTTCACTTTGGTTTATTCCTGGCTAACATATTTTCTTCTACTCATCAGTTCATCAGCTCCATTGACACAAGGTGCAGCAAATCTTCATTCACACTAACTCAAGAAGGATTACATAGCCGCTTGTGGTTGTAAACAGGATATCGCAATCTCATGAGCTGCATAGTGGTCTCGCAGCTGTGTCAGACGTTTCAAATATTAATGAAGTTGCGTATTTATACCTCTCTACCTTGCCGCCGAAGAAGATTCAACAACCGCACTGTTCAAGAATTCAGAGTTTTGAAGTAGGAAAACTTTCAAAAACCGAAGACATCCAATTAGTGCTGTATCAGACAAATTCAAGACAAGCTGAGTTAGCACCTCAAATTTCATATCCGTTTCTAAGATCCAGCATACGATTAGAAGTCCACTTGAAGGAGAAGGAAGAGGAGAGAACAACTAGTCTACCTGAAGACAAACAAATCCACTTCAAGGATTCCAGTTTACTGTAGCCGAGTCCGAGTAGCTTTGTAAACAATTTACACTCCTTTACAAAGCTTTGGATTTGATTAAAGAATAAATCACAAGTGCCTACTTGCCTTTAACTTACCAAATCTAGAACAGACCAGCATACAATTTAAATTTGGTTCAAAAATTCCAACCACTACACTCGAATCTATCAAGCTATAGCAATGAAGCATAATGCAAAAAGAGATGGATTGAACTATCTCCACGCTGTTCAATTTAAACTTCAATTGCAAGAGAAACAGCCTGGTAATCCACAGGATAAGTACTTTCAATCACCACCATCCTAATCTCCTTAGAAGGTAATGCTCAGTCTATCGATTATATAAACGATTAGACCTACCACTCCACCAGAGAACAGAATGGAAGGAGAAATTTGACAACAACTCCAATTAAACGACACGATGAAACCTGAAGAAATAGTATTACAGCATTCCAATCTAGTTTCTGGACATGGCAGTATACATGAGCCATATCGTGCCGCATACTTACTAGGAGGATTATGATGGTGAAACTTGATTAATAAGTGGCTAAAGACAGCTTGTGGCTAATATCTCAGTAATTATTTTTAAAAATAGGAATTAATCTTGATCAAAGACTTAGCTAATTAGGTATACCAGGACCAATTGTAAAATTTTACAACAGATAGTTGAATATTACCTTGAAGCAGAGTTAAAGTTTTGGTAATTTATTTGCGGTGATTTTACAGAGAATTTGCTCAAATCCACGCATTGCCAGCATTGACAAGTTTTAAGAATCTGGATCAATTGCGTTTAAAAGTTGTTCATAAATAGAGTGCGTTCCATTTTCGATATGTATTCGTGGTCTATCTCGGTCATTAAAAAAGAACTAAATTCATTGGAAAAGCAAACTTTAACGTTCGTCTTTTGTTTTTGCTTTATAAGCAAAAACTCGAAATTCTTCATTTTCTCTAAGGTGACATATTGTTTTCTTGTCAAAATAATGAAAACGTTTAGCATGGGTTTTCGTAGGTTTCTCTACTAAAGGCCTTATGAAAACCCATAGTAACCGTTTTCATGATTTCTACAGAAAAGGAATGGTAGTATTTAAAAAAAATGAACAATCTCTGTTTATAACTCGACAACAAACCACAAATTTCTTTTTCACCAATGAATTGGAATTGAAGAGTTAGACCAAAAATGGGATACACTGTAGTACAAGCAAAGTACGCTGGCCAAAATTCTCAAAATGACGACAAATTATCATTTCATTCATTTTTTTCTAATCATCAGTCTTTAGAATTCTTGAAATAACAATTACAGAGTTAGTCAATTATTATTAATTAACAAACTAATAAAAACCATTTTTGCAACAGCTAATCAATCTCTTCATTTCGTTGTTTGATGTTCTATGTAATTTTCTAACTCAGAGATAGCTTCATCGTTATATCTTTATAAATAGCAGTAGATTTCTTCTTTAAAAGAAATGGTTACGTTTCTATTACAATTCCAAAGGAATCACTCATGCTAAATTTTGTATGTTTTTTTATGAGAATGTTTGTACTTCCTGATATTTTTATAGTTTAATCAGATGCTGGAGGCTTTAATACTACCTTCTAGAACAATTAAAATGATTCATTGTTAAGTAAGAAATGAATAAGATAATAATGAAAAGAAATATATTCAAACAGTAAATAGTAATTTTTATTTGTTTATTTTGCAAATGATATCTTCATGTTACATAAATAGTTAATCTTTTCCGCTCTTCTAATTTATTTATTCAAAGGTGATTTAAAAGTCAATGACTGCTAATCTTTAATTGTCCAGGTAGGCAGGTCTATTTAGTATTTTAATTATTGATGCCAATACATATAAAATTAACATAACCTCTTTATGAGTCAAGTTCATGATAACTTTCATTTTCGGTTGTTTTCATTTTATAAAATTAATTTAAATTTTTACGTGGCTATTTACATTTCCTCTATTAAAGGTAATTGCAATTATGTAAAATAACTTATTAATCAAAATCAGTTAAAACTGAAATTATGAACACGCACATACATAATAAATAAAATATTAAGAATAAAACAGATATATAAATATAATAAACAAATACTATATATTATGTTTATGTACTAGTATTTCCGTTAATAATTTTATTAAATTTGCAATTTAAATTTTTCTCTACTTTATAAGTTATTTATTGCGTAATATACACAAAAATAAATAATTATATCTATAATGACTCGTGAAGCGTTTAAATCATTTTAATTACTTTAATTTAAACGTCTCTATATCCACGTTAATTGAAAAGAAGAATAAGAATTTTGCGTTTGGGATATTTTAATGTAGTTTTGTTTATTCTTGTCTTACAAATAGCTTGCTTATCAATCTATTATGTACTTAATTAAATGTAAATTAATTCTTGTATAATAGTTTTGAGAGCGAGTGTAGATTGACATGCGTTAAAGTTCGTGATATATAGCAATATAGCACAGAGAAATTAAAAACAAACACTACAAAAAGTACAACTTATTAGTTTACGCAAGCTAATCTAAACAGTTTGCTGTTCTTAATTCAGAAACAACGAGCCTTAATATCTTGAACAAATACGAGAAAGGTGAATTGGTAGAGTAATCTTTTTTTTATAAAATATGTAAAATCTGAAATAATTCCAATAGGATAGTGAAATACAATACAGAATAATCAAAATTATGCTCAGTTATGAACCACAGTCGACTTGACACGATCATTGTTGATATTTCGTTTAGCCAATTAAATCTGTATCAAGCTCCCTATATCTCTGCAAGGTTAATATCACGAAAGAAACTTCCTTTTTGCTCCTGGATGGGAATGCTTGAAGTCAATAGAGCTACAAAACTGACAATTATAATCTGCCGTTCCTCGTCCATTTAGGAATTCTATTGAACTTTCTCACTCTCTCGTTACTGTCTTCCTTGTAATCTATTGAGATAGTCAATTCAATTGTTTTTTCAGTTGTTGCAGTAGACAGGAAGCATTTGAAACAGTTTGCCAATAAGATCACACTATGGGCACCTTTGCCTATCGCTGCAGGCAGCTTCAGGGCCTTTTGCACAAACTCAGAAAATTAGAGGCTTGGTTTCGAATTCAAACCCATACAAGATTGAAGTGATCCTCTCAAGACATTTATCAACACCAAAAGGAAAGAATTGCTCTAGCGAACACGCCTTCTGATCATGGATTCAAAGTGATCAGTATACAGGCATCGAAACAGCAAAAAATTCTTGATACACAGAAGCGAGCATTTTAAGCACGTATTTTTGCTGTTGCCAGCAGTTCAAGCAAAAACCAAAACAAGACAAGATATAACATGAAAAAATCGTTGTTGCTTTTTAGATCGAAATATTTTCATTTTGTACACCACAGAATTGGGGTACAAGGCCACCAAAGACTCGAAAATTGGCGTTTTTGGTCATAGTCAAAAACGACCAGGCCGAGTTTGATTATGCTTGGATATAATGATCCCAAGAGGGCTCAGTATGAACTATAGACTGTCATTACCCACCCCGTGTGAATTTTAGTGCTTTAAATGAAGGGGAGTAAAGGCACCGCCGTTGCCATTACTTCAATTTAACCAAAGTTGAGTTCGATTCCATAAACGTGCGTCTGGCATAGGAGATTTTTGAGAGGCATCAAAAACCGTTTTTGTGGACTCATTCCTATAGTATTTTATGTATAGTTGCTATCGAAATAAACTTTTCCCATTTCTAGTAGATTAGGTTGCTATAAAAGATTTTCAAACCTGAACAAGAAAATTTTTAGTGGAAAAACGAGAAGAGGCAATAAGATGTAATTTGGCATGTGTACTTATGATGGTACAAATGCACAATTTATTGTCGTTCTAAAACAAGGGATAGGTCAACTTCTGAACGAATTTTACTCACGAGGTTCACTCTTGGTATTACCTTTCGATATGATGTCACAGACTCTAAGTCTCTTAGCTCCCAATTCTAGGTGGCTTTCAGGTTCTGTAGACATTGTTCAAAAAGATACAAGTGATTCACTACGTAACAGGATGGATTTAAGAGTTGCTGGATAAGAGTAGTGTAGGCATTTCTTAAGTTTGTTAGGTTTGCACCAGTTGAGGTTTGCCGGTGTTAGGTAACAAGAAACTGCTGCTTTGGATTGTCTTTGGTCTTTTCTCTCTTATCTTGATACTGGACATGAAGTTCTCCTGTATTTTACCCCATCTGATTAAAAAGGGACTTACTCTATATTCAACACTACTGGGAAGTTGGAGTCGTCGGCAAATGACGTAGAAGATCATCTTTTAGGAAGTACTTCAAATGAACAAAATTTGAGTCCGGATTTTCTAATTCAATTTATTCTTAAGACAGCATGTTTTGAAATATTCATAGCAGAAAAGCTAATATCCAAGAGTAATTAATATAAAGTCGAGAAATTTCTTACAAAATCACTAATTTTTTGTACCATTCCCTTACCTGTGTGTCTGTCAAAATTATAAGTAAATCCCGAAATAATTATAGAGCTGGATGCGTGTATATGTAAAACAACCACAAAAGTCCATCAAATCTTCTAAAAATTCTTGTATAATTAGCTAATTGGCAATTTACCTTTTTTCGGATTACATCAATTGTTGTTTTTAATTCCGCTTAGTTTTTCTTTATTAGAACCAACCTTAAATAGAAATTCAGGTAGATAGCAATAATATTAATTCGTCACATCTTCACTTAATTGCCGAATAATTTCTTTTGGGTTATTAAAAAAGTATTATCCGCGTAATCAAACAACAACTTCCAATTATTATTAAAAAATTACACATTGTGTACGAAGGTACGACCTTCGAGAATAAAAATATAATTCATCAATTTCTATTTATAAGCGATTATCAGCGCCATTCTTAGCAATCAAAAAGGAAGAGGTATTCGTCGAATATTTTCCAGTAGAGTTTAAACAACTAACAATAAATTAGCCAGTGTGAGCATGAACTGCCATAATATAACCACAGCATCCTGTAATTTAACTATGTTATTCATAATCATAATTAATAATTAACGTATCCAATAATGATGTAATATTAGATATATGCGTATTTTAGTAAAAATGAGACAAACACGGGCTATGCTTGAGGATGTTGCCCGTAGGCTATCAGCAAGGTTTTTTCTCCCATTTCTCATACTGGTAGTACTACACGCGTGATTCCTACGAATTAGAGCTTTCTTTAAAAACAAACCCATGCTTATCATCAAATTACTGGTTAGTTTTATGGTTACAGATAAATCAATGTATAATTTTGAAAATTAACGGCATTGAATTTTATAATAACACATAAGGACTTTTCACTTTCTAATACGTGAAAAATGTATGAATTTATTAAAGATAAACACATGCATCTACACATGTGTGTTTATAAACGATTATAGAAGGTCACGAGAGGTATTTTAAGTATTTTTAGGATTAATTTTTGTGTGTCAAAAGCAAAAGTGTTGTGTTTACAAATAACTTAATTTGGGTCGAATTAATTTTAGTTAAAATGAAGATTGATGCATACATCGTACCTTTTAAATGTTAAGATTAACATTATACGGTAGAATTATCTTGCAGGTTAAAGCGACTTTGAAATATTCTACAAAACTGTACATATGTTTTATTATTATTCTGAATAAATTTACAACATTTATCTTCTAAGAGAATTAGATAGATTGTTATCCGTATAGAGATTGTCATAGATGAGTCACATTTTTAGTTTCGCTTCGATTTAGTGAAGTTTCAGATTCAGTCAGGTGCAGCAGGATTGCATTTGCAATTAGATTCCTGGAGGCCATAAATATCGCTTTCAGTTTCTAAATCTTCCAAAAGCAATTTACCTTCTGAAAATTGCATCGATCTCCATAACATTGAATAATTCGGTGATAGAATTTTAATTTTTATTATTGAAACGGTTGTTTACCATTTCCGATTCTGGTTTCTCTCTATTATGACAAACATTTAATCTAGGTTACACATATATTTTTATGTTACACACCTACTGAAATCCATTAAAAGAATTTAGTAACATGGTTTAGATCACGATCATTTGGTCATCATAATAGAAACGATGATCGCATTCCTTAATCTTCTGTTAAGTATTTCATCCCACAGTAGTAGTCTAGATTTAACAGTTTTAGCTGCTTTTATTGATACACACCAACAGATTTTGCCTTTGTATTTTTAATTGGCCCACACTGACTGTAATTAATTGTGTAGGACACTACGGGATCTAAAAACGGAGCCTGAAAACCCAAAATAGATTACTTTAAATTGCATCTCGACATTCTGTTCTAAATAGTGTCAACATCTTCTATTTTCTTCATCACTTCTGCTATTTGAAGAACAAGACAATTTCGCAATAGAACTACAAAACACTTTCTTCAGACACGCAAGAAGAAATATTTCTTCATGCAAAGATAAGAAAGGGTAAAACCTGTGAAGGCATCAATGGATCTTTCTTGGACATGAATTTAAGCAAGACTTACATGCGTAATGATAAAGTTGTTATTAAAGAAATTACAAGAAAATCCTTTTTTCTATTATAGCTTTTTGTTACAAAATTTTTTCAATTCTTCCAACCTCCAGATTTCTAAAAATTTCAAAAAATTGGAGAAAAAAAGAAGTCTGATATTAAAGCCAAGAATTTGAAGATGAATTCTGTTATTCCTGAACAACTATTATACCATATGAAAAGATCATATTTGTTTCTAACTTTTACTGTCAGAAAGATTTTGAGTCATTTCTGAATGCATACTTCCAAGACAATTGAAAGTTTTCCCATCGAATTCTAACTAGCTTGTATAAATACAACTAGTTTCGTAAGATGGTCTAAACAAAAAACTGTATCAGCTTGGTATAATGTTTCCTTGGACTTAGAGACTGTTTAATACAATAAAGAAAACACACAACGAGATGTGCTTGAGAAGACAAAAAATTCAACAAATTTCTTGGAAGTATTTCTGCTAAAAAGTTGCACTCTTCCCAGCAGCAATACTATACAATAATTGTTTAAAAAGGAAAGGAAACTCTACTTTTTCCAAAACCAAGGTTTTAGGCTTTTACTGAAAGCTCTTTCCTATTTATTCATAGTATCCTAACATCCAAATTAAAGTTGTCGAGCATGTAAAGAATAGATGGAAAACCCGAAATGATGAATTTAAATATTATTGTCAGTTTGTTTTAGAGAATCTACAATCAATTTAATCAAAACGCACTACAACAGTCTGAAAAATTTCAAAAGAAACTTTTTTTGCCAAGTTGTGTGGTGAGACCAATCATTTGTTTGTTTTGGATCTGTTAGAAAATAATTTGTTGTAGGGTAGGGTTTTATAATTATTTTACTCAAGATTTGCTTTTTGAGCTTGGTGTTTCTGGACAGAAAATCTTAGCGAGCACACAACAGTGTTCTTAAAAACATTTATTGTGTACAAGGGCTTTTTGAAACCTGGTGCTTTTCCGTGAGCATTAGCTTCAACTAATCAGAAGAGGTAAATACACACATGGAAAAAAGTTAAGGATATTGTAATTTTGCCGGTTCAATTCTTCTTACTGCATTCAAACTGTATAATATACTTTTTTTTCCTCTTTAATGTCAATGCAAGATCAAGTAGCCACTGTTTAATTTTCTCAAAAAATTTTTGTTTTCATATTTTATCAAGTGTTGAGTTTGACAAGCTATTTTTATTTAATACAGAGTTGAATTTATACATTTAAACTGAAGATTTCTACAAAACTGAAACACACCATTGTTGTATATCATGGTAAGGGTTCATTTAACTAATCCTGAAGCAAACAGAGCAATTGGCATGCTTCAAGCTGGCCTACGGCAAGTTGACGTTGCTATCCAGCTACATGTAACGCAAAGTGTGATGAGCAGACTTTATACCAGATATCGACAAACTGGATCTGTTAAGGAAAGACCTCGCACAGGTAGACCACGAGCCACAACTGCTGAACAAGACAGATACGTATCAATTGCTGCAAAAAGAAATGTAACCTATCCCTGCTCAAGAATAAGAAATTCATTGTATCAAGCAACAGGAGTAAATGTAACACGCAGAACCATTCTTAATCGACTACATGAAGTAGATTTAAGATCACGAAGGCCATGGCGAACAGTTCCTTTGGGAAATGTTCACCGGAGGAACCGCTTAAGATGGTGTCGGGAGCGATCAAGAATGGAGTCGTGTTATGTATACTGATGAATCCAGGATTGCGTTAAATAGTGATTCTAGGCGTGTGAGGATATGGAGGTCTTCAAATCAGCGATATCGCCAAAACTTTATACAAGAGGTACATCAATTTGGCAGCGGTGGAGTTATGGTTTGGGCAGGAATTTTTCTAGGTGGGCGCACAGAATTATAAGTTGGCCAGAAAACTATGAATTCTCGTATATACCAAGATGATATTATAAATTGTATCGTCGAGGACTATAGGTACAATTTAGAGCCACATCTTCTATTTCTAGATGATAACGCTAGACCACATCGAGCCAGAAATGTGCTAAATCAAATTGTAGAAAATGATATAGACCACATACAATCCGGACCTTAATCCGATAGAAAATGTATGGGCAATGCTTAAAACTGCATTGAGACAGCATACTCCTCGGCCAACGACTTTAGAAGAACTAAAGGCTGCCTACAGTTTGGGATAATTTTCCGCAGGAATTGATAGATAATATAATTTTAAGTATGCCACGACGAGTGCAAAGTGTAATTTGCAATCACGGGGGCCATACACTTTATTAATTATACAAATGACATTCGAACAATGATTGGATTTTTGTTTTTATTTTGAATTATTTAATTTGTAAAGTTTTTCTTTTGTTTTTGTTTACATTTCGTTCAGTTCTTGGTTATACGTGTTTAATATTTCCTATATAAACCTAAATAAATAATAAAACTTACGTTAATAACAAAAAGGAGAATTTTTATTTTTATGCTCTTGAATAGGTTTTTCCTAGTAATCAGCGCCACTTTAACTATACAGAGTGTTCGGCAAGAAATGGCACAGCCCGATATCTCAGGAACAATTGCAGATTTTAAAATTCTGAAAACTTTATTATAAATCTAAGGTAGGTGCACATACTTTATGATAAAAAGTTTTTAAATTAAATGCATCACCGCCAGGTGGCGCTACCTAACGTAATTCTTTTTAATGGAATACCCTACTTTTTATTGGATTTTTAGAATTTGCAACGTATTTGTGATAACTAGAGCTCGGATGTTCAAACCCTAAAAATTTGTCGAAATATGCAAGCAAGAATGACCTTACAAATACAAAAATATGACCAATAAAATGCAAAATATGACCTAAAAACTTTTTACTCCTATTAAATATCACTATTATATATTTTGACTACATTGTACTGAATGACGATGTGTTTTTTGAGGTTATCAAATGAAAATGATCACCGATTGTCACTAAGTATCGCTTTGTAACAGAGAAGCAGGACGTTATAAGAACATATTAAAGAAAGTTTTATTTTCATATTTTCACAATTTTTCCACCTCCCTGTTTAATAGTGAGTTTCACATTCCTGACAATTGCCAGAGAGTCTTTGATGTCGAAACCAACACCTTCTAACCTAGTAATAGCATTTGATATACCGCCAAAGTTAGATTTGATGTATGCCAGCTTTCTTGATAGGCTACTAGAAAACAGCTCCTGCACTATCTTTCATTCAGAATGTCCTTGATGACTGAATAGTTTGCACAATAATATACAACAGCATCATGTTTCCCACCTGGTAATAACCGGTAATGAGCTAAATTTTTGAATATCTCAACCCTCAGTCGAGCTTCTACGAAGATCTTTTTTACATTGGATATTAATTTATCAACATCAGGAAGATTCTCACAAATTTCTTCCGCTAACCTATGCAATTCATGAGCAAGACACGTCACATGTATCATTTCTGGATAGAACAAATTCATACCTTTAGCAGCATTTACCATGTATGGCTCAGCATCAGTTATGAAAAGAAGAATGTTGTCCCACACAGCTTCATAGCATTCTCAAAAAAATGTGATATTTGAATGATCAGCTCGTTCCAAGACTTCAGTTGTCAGTAGGAAAGTTTTGTCGGGGCCATCAGCGTGGAGTATTCCAATAATTACATTGGCTACATTGGCTTCGACATTAATAGATACCCATACAATATCCCGTTTGAGGTGTTAATTGGGCTATTGCCACGCTCTGTTTAGATATTTTGTCCCGACGTTCCGGAAATTCACTTTGCGTTTGCTCTGAGAAAGGTGGTTTGGTTTATTGTTTTACATTTCTAATTGGATCACTACGCTGGGTGCCTGAAGCACTGAGCTGCTGGGGCGGTCTACTACTTATGTAGTTTTATAAGTTCTATATAAGTTGCATTTCCGTAGTTTGATGCGTAGTAGGTTACTGCGCATGTTGCGCAGTAGGGGTTTGCGCCGTTTGTTGGTAGTCCTTTGCGCAGTATTGGCATCCATATGGGTTTTATTTCTAAGCTAGCCGGGCTTATCGATTCAGCTAGCACTATATATGTGGCCTCTTTCAGTTTTGTACGTGTCCTGTGCTCCTCTTTGGTCACTATTTGTGCATTATCCTATTGGATACGGTGGTCTTCACCTCATACGTGTTTTGCGATTATCGATTTATCGGTTTCTTCTCTCTTCTTGATGTTATTTATTCTCGTAACAAACAGAGAGATAGTTTTTGCGTAGTGTTGACTCCGTGAGAATAGTTTTGTTAGTAGATTTTTCCATGAGATTCTTGAAGTCAGGATTATCTACTTTGTTTAGCGGAATGTTAGCACTCACCATCATTTTACACAATTCATTTGAAAATTCCGACGTTTTATTTGTAGCTATTGATACTAATGTGCTCTAGAAGATTAAACGTTGTCTCTCCTTGTTGGTTTTTCACTGAACGGCGAAATTCTAGAAAGAGTTACAAAGAGTTTCAATCTTATGTTTCTAACAAAAATATCTTTTACGAAATATAACTAAAATATGACCTTTTTAGAAAAAATGCTTAAAATATGCCCTTACATGCCAAGTATGACTTTATATGACCAATAAAAACCACTTAATATTGTAGAGAGAAGCTTAATTTGCACTAAAAATGTGTTCGGCATAAAAATAGACGTAAACAAAAATAAATGACATATCATAAACATCCGAGCCCTAGTGATAACTTTTCTTATAAAGGGTTTTCCAATAAGAGGTGTTATTTTGAATAGCCCGCTATTTCGGTAGATGTCACTTTTGAAGCTATCATTTTTTGACATTTGACAAGTAGAAACTACGCCATTAATAAATATGGAACGATACACGCTTCAACAACGCATTGAAATTATTAAAATTCACTATAAAAATGGTGAAAATTTGGCAGAGACGGTTCGTAAAACTCGAACATTTTTGGGTCACCGTGAAGCACCTTGTCGGACCGCAATACAGAAATTGGTGAAAAAATTCGAGCTCTTGGGACAAGTTAGTGATGTGAAGAATAAAACCCGTGCACGTCGCTCAAGAACAGCCGAGAATATTGCTGTTGTAGCCGAAAGTGTTAAAGAAAACCCAGGTTTGTCCATTCCTCGTCGTTCTTTGGAATTAGCCATTCCACAAACGTCATTACACCGTATTTTGCATAAAGATTTGGGTCTTAAGGCTTATAAAGTCCAGTTAACACAAGAACTCAAGCCGGCCGATCATCAACAACGTCGTGTCTTTGCTGATTGGGTCGTTGAAATGCATGAAAATGATCCAGAATTCCATCGAAAAATCATCTTGAGTGATGAGGCCCATTTCCACCTCGGTGGCTTCGTCAACAAGCAAAATTGTCGGATCTGGGGCTCAGAAAATCCAAGAGTTATTGTTGAAAAGTCTCTCTATCCTCAACGTGTGACTGTTTGGTGCGGTTTATGGTCCGGCGGAGTCATTGGACCTTACTTTTTCGAAAATGAGGCTGGAGCAACAGTTACGGTGACTGGATTGCGCTATCGAGAGATGATTAACGATTTTTTATGGCCGGAATTGGATGGTATTGATCTGGACAACGTTTACTTTCAACAAGACGGCGCTACGTGCCACACAAGCAACGAAACCATTGATCTTTTACGGAAAAAGTTTCCGGACCGTGTTATCTCTCGAAGAGGTGATCACAATTGGCCACCGAGATCTTGTGATTTAACACCTTGCGACTTCTTTCTTTGGGGCCACGTGAAAGAGAAGGTCTACGCCAACAGCCCAGCGTCGATTCAAGACCTCAAAGATGGAATTCGTGAGGCTATCGAGGACATAGGGCAGCCACTTTGCGATTTGGTTATGGAAAATTTCATGAAAAGGATATTGTCCTGTAAGCGTCGTCGTGGTGGTCATTTGCCTGATATTATTTTCCACTATTAACGGCACACCTTCCTCTTTATAATGAAATAAACATCCGATCATTTATATTAAAAAATGGCACTTTTCTTTGAATATCAAAATAACACCTCTTATTGGAAAACCCTTTATAAGATATTTGGGCGCCTCAAGCCCTAAAATACAACGCCATCAAATTAATAAAATCTAGAAAAATCGAGCAATTAGGTCATACAATTGAAAAAATTAATATTTGCCTTTGATATGCAAAATTTCTGCCAACTGACAAATCGTAGCATCCAAGGCCTGGATCTCATGGACTTTGTGGAAAGGTATCTCTGCTAATAAATTACTCGAAATTCTAATTGTTGATGTTGATTTGTCTGTGCTAAACATATAGTAACTTTCATGATCTTGATTCTCTTATTGATCAGATAGCGCGGAATGTCAAAACTAAGATGTCAGCATTATTAGCTTCATCAAATCAAGTCAAATCAAAGTGCATTTGCCCACTGAAGACGGCCCGGCTCTTCACGATTTGTTTCCTCTTCAGTAAAATGGAATTTTGAGATGGAGTGGAGATTTACACGGTAGGCATGCGGGTTAGGCTGTAATAGTTGCGACTAGGTTGGGTTGAAAGCATGACACGAACAAAGTAAGCAGTAAGTTGTGGTATTGGTGGATCAGTAGATGCGACGTTTACCGAGATCGACGGTTCCTGTTGTCTTTATATTCAATATCAGTTAGTTCAAAGCTGACCGAGCACATTGAAGAAAGCCAGGACAGTATAGGAGAAAACGAGTTGATTGTACTTCTTTGCGTTGGAAACTGAAACAACAAATAACTAAAGGCAGTATCTATTCTTAACGTGTATATGCAGAAAAAAAACATTTTCTAAAATGGCTGATGTGATTATTTGAAGAGAGGAGAGGTGTTCTCTAGCTTGTTCTCTAGTTCCAGTGAAAGATTATTGAAATTGACTAGGAAACTTGCTGGGGGGTGTCTGAACTTTCTTTGTAGGCCTTCGAAACAGATCTGGAGCTGTTCAAAAGACGTTGAAAGTGTGAGGTCAATTGCTTGGTGATCATATCGATTTTGGAAAGATTTGAGATGCACATCTACTATGAAGACACAGGCCAGACTGCTAATTTTCAAAGAGGTGTGATCGCGATTCAAACCAAGTATTCTCCTGGAGACTGCTCTCTGTTTCTGATAAAGTCTGTTTATGTAGGAAGGCTTTGAGAACGGGAACAAGAGAAGCGATACAAAGGGGGTTGTTAGATCTAGCTAAAAAACTTGCTGGGGGGTGTTTGAACTTTTTTCTGGAGCTGCGAGGCAGAAGACCTGGAAGTATCGAAGGATGTCGCATGCATGTTTTCATTTGAGGCTAATAACTCGCTGATTATATGAATTCTGGAAGAATTCAATAGGCGAATTCACTGGGAGATTACCTACCAGATCACGCGATCCAAACTAAGTATCGTTCTGACGGCTGTCTTTTTGTCGAAGTTTTGAAAAACATGAATAGAGAGTTCTAAATGTTGTCTAGTTCAGTTTCAGTTCTACCGGCCAATAAGGAATGGACAACAGAATGACCTATAGATAGTTTACTATTAAAAAGACCTTGAGGGGCGTGCCTCAAAGATGCAGGCAAATATTACGTTGATTGAATTTAATATCTTGAGAGAGATTGAAATCACAAAATAAGGTGACTTGGATCTTATTAGTAGGGTTAGGCTTGATCTACCGCAACCGGAGGTAGGTCTACAAATGGGCTAGTGCATTGTTTAAATACCAAAAATGGGCTGTCTCGTCTGCATATTCAGAGATGTGGACTTCGGTGTAGAGTGACATCGGAATATCATGACTACAAAATATAGGGAATAACATGAGGCTTGGAAGGCACCAGAACGGAAAGTGAACGTACTTGACAGTTAGTGGCTGACCCACAAACGTTGTTGGCGATGCAATAGAAAAAACTTTATAATCTTAACAAAAATGTTGGGTACTCAAAAACCCTTAGAGTCTTTGTCATATGCACGCTTGATTTTGAGGAAAATGGCCGTTAAGGCAGCAGCTACAGTTAAGAAGATCCGAGATAGATTTACCAATTCAATCCATGGCTTTATTGAGAATTTGTGTAACTGGGTATCAAAAATGATGTATGTATTTGCGGTTGCAGTAATTTCTTCTTTCTTCATACGTACATTGAGTCAGCGACTGGAAACTTGAAATGTTTTGTGTATTCATCATGAATGAATGATGCAAGATGACCGAAATGTCTATCAACATAAATTCGTTCAAACTTTAAAATGGAAATTCAGACAAAAGACTTCAACCACATCATTCATTTTGTGGTGTCATTTATCTAAAAAAATATGTAACAATAGTTGGCGGGTTATTTTATACATTTGATCTTGACCTCACAGACAATATGTAGGATAATAGGGTAATAATCAAGACTAAATCTGAAAAGGTATCAGCCAAGAGATATTAAATAATTAAAGCAATAAATAGTTGAACAGTGGGGCAATATAACATCGGACACCCCCTCAAAAGATTTAATGAGTTTTTTACGGAGTTTATGCGGTTTCTATAACAATTGTCGTATCATATTACTGTCAAACCACTTAGAATTTCGTAACAAAAGCAACATTTGCAATGATAATCTAAATATATCTGTGTCGAGGACTCCTCCCTGTCAAATCGTTAATGACTATTTATAGCATAGCACTAACATTTGGTCTGATTCCAACAATAAGTTAGTCTCAACTAATTAAATCTAAAATCAGCAATAAATGTAACAAAACAAAAGTTAACTCCCAAATATCTGCAGCCTTATTCATTTGACAACAAAGAACGGTTATAATTCAAATTGTTAATCATCTAAGCTTTGGACTAGATTGCTCATGCTACACCTACATTGTAACCATAAACATTTTAACAGTAGGAAACAATAAATTAATGTAGTTCTAGACTTAACTAAATATCACAAAATATTACAAAAGAGTAAAGACATCATCCATTTTTATTATGACAACAGATACAATTTGTATGCGATATAAATAATCAAAATGTATTCAAATTAATACTTGTAACATCACATTGTTTTGATATTTCTCACAAGTTATCATCATGTTCTTCTACACTTTCACAAAAAAAAAGATTGATACATCAAACTTAATATGCAAATTACTTCTACAAACGTACATAATAATTATTATTTAAGTATTACAATAATAATTCAAAGAAAAAGGTAGGTAAGTACATGCATTGTAAAGTTAAGAAAAGGTAAACCGCTAATAATAAAACGAAGTCAAGGTAAAGTGTATCTTTAGAAAATTATCTAAACACAAATAATTAATTTTCTTAATTTTTATTTTGTTTTTACTTTCTTATATTGAAATGCTATCGTACCCTTTAGTACATTGTATATTTATACATCTTGCAGATTAAAACTTCATAAGGTATGGTGTGTATTATTTACATACCACGTGTTAAATCGATTTAGTTACCGAAACAAATTACATTGTTATTGATAGTATATTAATTGCACTCTTATCTGGTTGATATTTGGCTGTAAAATATGAATGCTAATTCTCCCGAGAATGTATCATGTTATGTACCTAAATTATAGTTTAAAAAAAAGTCGCCAAACTTTAATGCAGACTACATTTGACATCTCAATCTTTTTCAGAAAATGTAAGTTTGTCTAAATATTAATTTATTGAGAGAAAACAGAAAGAATTGAAGGTTAGATGTTAAGATGCTAATCTCAAGGAGGAATAAAGATGTGAAAATGACTTTTGAAGAAATTATTAAAACTGCAATTATTGCAACTTGCATGTTAGACGTCTGTGGTCATGCAATAATCATTTTAGAACTCAAGTAATACAAGCATCAACTGATGTTAGTGGTAGTAAACAAAAAGAAAAATATCTGGGAAATATGGCACTGCTGATTGTTATAACAATCTATTCATCTATTGTATTGTAATTGTATGTAAAAAAGGGTTGATTTGTTAGAAACATTTATTGTTTTCTTAATGAAGAGAGTACCTTTAAGTTGTCTAAATCACAAAAGGATAAATATTGAAAGAGGCTATATGTGGGGCAAATTCTTATAGTTCAGCCTTTCAAATTCATTCATTCATTTTTTCGGTTGGCCATCAACTTTGAAGATCAAGTTTAGTAACTTTATATATTTTCTTTGTTTTCTATGTAAACAAGACTGTCATGATGTCATGACTTTTGTTCTTGATCGATTTCTGTATTGTTACCATTTATTTGTTAAAGTTCACTCCAATGCCTAATACAATGTGCTATTTTGTAATTTAAAAAATTATATTTCAGATAGATCAGTTATTTGTTCTATAGAAAATAGGTTATGGAACCAGGTCTACAAGAAGTGCAATTTGTCAGATATCTGTGAATAATTTGCACTATGAAATGGCAATGAACTTTAATACTTGTAAAGACAAATATGAATGAAATATAGTACGATGGTTCATGTAGAACCCATGGCAATCATTTGTCAGATAGAATGTGGGGAAACAATAAATCAGTAACAACAACAAAAATGTACCTTCTAATGACTTGCATGTAAAACAGAAAGATTTCTATTTTCTTATTTAGTTAAGAAAGACTAAAATCATCAAAATGAAACCAACAGCTACACTGTAAATTTGAGAATAAATTAAAAGCAAAAAGTCTACAAACTTATTACCTCCAGTTCTTTAGGTTTAGTAGAGTTCTAATCCAAGAAACCGAAACTATTTTCTACCCATAGGGCTGCCTCTAAAGCCTTCAGACGCTACCATTTCTGATGGTTTTCAAACATGCGGAAGCCATGATTCTCAAAGATCGTCGTTTGAAAGTGTGAAGATTGTGCTAAATATTTTTACAATTTTCTAGGCACGTAGCAGATTCCAATATTGTTGATTTTCAAGCAAAAGCTTAGACAGTAAGTTTGACAAAATCATCTGGAAGATCTCCAAAATATAGTGACTGATGAAGAGATAATGAGTACATTACTGGAATCCATTACCAAGAAAGGCTTGTGCCGAATCTTCAGCTAGCATACAAATGGCATATAAGCCGCGATAATGAATGAGCACAGTATTTTCCAGACGTCTTCAATTTCCTCATCGTCTTCAGCTTGTGTCAACATCGACCGCGACAGCCAATGCATATCCAACCATATGCATTGCTTTTACAGCGGGCCCTAACTCATAGGGCTTTAAATGCAATCTTTCTCGACACGTGGATACCTAATCATCCGCAATCCACATCTACCAATAGTGCACCAATGATACCAAAATCTAATTTGCAAAAATGGCAACACTCTGGCTTCAAACATAATTCTAACGATAGTCCAACGTCATCTGCCGCTGTTCATTTTGCCGACGACCAAGAGACCTGAGTCAGCACTCCATACCGCCGAAAACAGTAGCACAACGCACTTCTCCATCTATCGGTACCATCGCTACGCCTCGTTCTTATTACTACAACCTCTCCAACGTTCAAGGACGCCGGAACAGTCAATTGGTATCTCCACCGCTAAATCCAAACAACCAATCCATAGTTGATCTAAGAGACCCCAGAAGAGAGTCTAGAAAAGCTACGCGCCTTAGGCGTGAAAACAATCACGGCATGCCACCTGCGAAAGAGCGCAACATCAACTGCAGTCTACTACTGTAACCCCTTAGAAAATCTGCTCAAGGCCATCACCAAAAACGCCCAGTCTACAAAGCAGCCAAAAATGCAACCCGTCATACTCAAAAATAAATTAACTCAACTGGACTGTCCTCGCAAACTTGTCCCCGTCTGACTTATTTTTATTTAGAAATTTAAAAAAACTTTGAATTGATCAGGGAATTTTATCATTCTGTTCTTGAGGTTGATTTCATCACTATGGGGTTTAAATCGCAGTAGTATTTGATACTTGCTTTCTTATCGAACAACTTTAAGTACCCCACCGTAAGAAAAAAGGGGTACTAAATTCGTCCTGCAAATATGTAAGCCACTACACTTCGCAGTAGGTTGTAGAAAAACATTTAGGTTGAAGCTGTGGTAAGTTCTGCTGATTTGCACTCATTGACGGGAAGAAAGCCTAAGTTCTTTTGCGGAAAATATTTAAATTTGAATAAACACAAATCAAAAGAATCTCGATCAAGGTTATCCTCAGATAAATTAAATATAATGATCAAAAATAGTAATAGCAGCAACGGGGAAGCTAAAATTTAGCAAATAAGTCTACTTTAGAACCTTCTTTATACCAATGAACTACAGGATACCTATTAAAAGGACTAGAGCCCTCCATCTTTTCCTCATTAGTCAGTTTGGTGTAGTTCCGTTGATTCCAAGTCTGGTGACAGCCACTGTTAACGCACATTGTTAATATTCTTAAATTGATAGCAAAATATTAATATTTAGTTTGGATAGTATTTAACAGAGGGCGTTTGCAGTGCCTTTAGAGGCAAGCCGTCTTATATTACGAATTAAGTGTGGAAGGAAGGGTAGACAGAGAGAAAAAGACAAATATATATAGTGAAACCTTCTACAATGTAAAAGCAAATGTTGTTGTAAAAATTAACCAATAAATTCTTTTTCATCAATTTAGTGGTTGGTGTACTAACCCAAAGTGCTGAAGACACATATACCGTAACAGTCACTGTTACTTTATTTAGTTCATCTCTTGTGTCTCGTAAAACAGTACGTTTGAACTGATTTTATTCGATTCTTCGATATCCCCAGAAAGGGTTCCGGCCCTAAGAAGATGTCCTTGGCTCCTCGTCTAATGAGTTCGTTTCCTTCCTCCTTGCCAAGCAAATCAGATTGACTAGCTTTACTGTGGCTAGCCTGTTCAAAGCAACAGTCTGCTCCTAAAAAAGAGAATTTCTTGTTCTGACTGAGTAGATTGTAGTAGTACTGCCTGACTGTCGGTCGGAGCAAATATAAATTTTTTGCTCAATACTCCTTACCTGTATTTGCTACTGATAAGTTGACATAGAATTCTGTTCCCTCTTCCACTGTTTTCTAGTTAGGACGGTGAAAGGCTACTTCCTAAGCGGTCTTAACCAGCTAGCTGTCTCAAAACGTCACTAGGAACTGTACCATAAGTGATGAGATAGATAGCTGTCCTCAAAGCAGCCCCGGTATCTAACTGATAGTTCCTTAAGGTAAACTTAACGCTTCTTTTTTCTAATGCCGACCATATCCAGCTGACCAGTAATGTGGAAATCAATCTTTTGATTTGCAGGGCTTGATTGTTCTGGCTTCTGTATAGAAAAACATAGCATACAGTGCGGTTTATGAATTGTCAATTGGTAATTGGAGACTAATCCCCTCCTTTTACTCCTATATACATAAGAATCCCGAATTAGTATGATCTCTTTCTTGCTTGCTGAAAGGTTACTCAGCTTCTCTGTAGCGTCCCGACTATGCAGGAGATTCATTTGACTTCACCGTATTTGGTAAATTGAAAGGCTTAATTGAAGGAGCTCTGACAAACGGCTCCACTCCACGTTGGTACCCTGCAAATAGCAAAGTAACAAACGTTAAGAAAACAATTTTGCAGCAATAGCATTTGCTGTAGTCTTTCCAGGTTAATTTCTTGATGTCTGTTGCCTGAATAGGACTAAATGTGGCAAACTTCAAGATGATTCTTTCCAAGAAGTTTTGTCTTGAGACATGATAAGGAACCAACTGGGTTCAACGACACAGTTTTCAGAATATATAGTTTTCGATGTTTTTCGTCTCAAAACGTTTTGCATACAGTTTGGTTATATTAAATGAAAATATTATAATATGAAGGTGAGTGTCTAGATAGGATAAAAAAATAAAAAAAGGAATTTTATGAAAATATCTTTTTTCATTCTATTACAGTAACTAAAGTTCACTTTCTGCAAACTCTTTTTAAATTCAGTTCAATAGAGATTCAATTTAGCAGAGATAACTTTAATCAATGTTTACAGATGACTGCCTTAAAAGTGTTTGAAGTAGATAACTAGCTAATTATAATTACCCTAGATTTCAGAGGCGCTGTGCTTCTTGTCAATTTTAAATTTTATTTGTTTTAACTTTAAATGCATTTACTTGAAGAATCGGAATACTTTACAATGTTATAGCAAAAGAAGACTAAAAATACTTGAAAACTTAGCAGACAAAGCAATAAATTGTATTAATATGGATTTGGTCGTATCGTAGATAGTTATCGTTGCCGCATAAAAAAGACTAGAAGAAATTATTTAGAAAAATTCCCAAAAGTCCTAATGTATTCTGAAAAAAGAAAACTGAAGGCATCTCGAAGCTGAAAATACCTTTGCAAGAATCCACAAAATATTCATAGTTTTAAGCATTTTCTTTTTTTTTCATTCCGTGCTGAATTTAAATTATTTTATAACCGAAGAATTTTCAAAATGACAATTTTGTAATATACGTCTTTTTCAAAATTCCGCATAAATTAAGAAACAATTCTGATGGTTTTCAGAAAGAATTCTGTTCGTTGTTTTGTTTTAAACTCTTAGAGATATCTGAATAAATTAAAAAGGTTTTTCTGTAAAACACCAGGTGACTATTTAAATGTTAAAACCTTCAGAAGGTGTTTTTCTAAATGACGCCGTCGTTTCTTAACTTAATTATATTAATTATCACCAAGGCAGACCTGCCTGAGCGTTTTGTATTCGGATGTTAAAAAGTAACGTTACGTACTTTAGCTTAAAGAGCTCATCTTTTTAGAATTTTTTATGTCCGTGTTCTACGTTTTTATTAAGAGTTATTATTCTTGGCGCAAATTAACTAAAATTTATATTGAGTACGTTATTCGCCCTTCGCCTCCAGAGGGTATTGATCCTGGTGTGTGCTCTCCCATAGAAAGCTGTAATTCTGTAGTAAATAACACGATTACCCTCAAAGAGAAAGAATAATTTAGTAAATCCTATTTCTATTATCCCTTACAGAAATTCAAGTCAGAATGACTAATATCCCTATTAAAAATAACGGTACAGTTTAAGTACTGAGAACACCAATCGGGCAATACATAATAATTATTCCCGGATAAGTTTAATGACATTTTATTAAATCTAAATATATTTCTCTTACTTAGTAAGTAGCAGCCATATCCATTATTGCGTTATTACTTGAGGTTGGATTTTTTTTTATCAACATCAAATTAGTTGTGATCGTGCAGACGATGACGCGATCAAGTTGGATTTTTTGTGACTTTTATTATTAAACGTATATGTAAAAGATAAAATTAGTGTTTATAAATAACATTTTGCTCATCAGTTAGGCGCGTTTTGATAAGCCTTTTTTTATTTTATCCCAGTTTAATGATGATTGTTGGTTTACTCCGTTGAATTACAAGCAAACAAACTTCCACTTTTTATGTTGTTTAGACATTTTTGCTGAGAGGTCTGACGGCTTGAACAATTTTTAAGATGTTTGTGCTTTAAAAAGCGTCATGGTAAAATGAACCTCAATGCGAATTCTTTTACATTTCAGGAACATTAACTTCCAGAAAATATATATCAGAAATACGGATTCCTCTAGGCGTTGTTGTTATATGTTGTGTGTTTATGTTTTTTCGTAAGGAATGTTCAAAATAAAATACTTAAGAACCGCGAAGTGACAGGTGAACTCATCATAGTCCAAAACTTACATTATTTAATAAGTTATAATTTATAATTAATTATTTCCTTGTCAAATCAAGTGTTAATAACATTAGAAAAATTTACATAATGCAATATTTTTAGAGAAATATTAAAAATAAAAACATTCTTAAATTTTAATTGATTCTTTCCGTTTTTGAAAATAAAAATGTTTGTGTTAAATTTTCAATGTCAACAACTGCAAGTGAAATGCTTACTGTATGATGCTTATTTAATTAAATAATGCTTGACATTTAGTTTTACAATCACATTCAAGTACTTGTGTGTCCATTTGATAGAAATTACCATAGTCGTGCGTGTTATTTATGTTTGAAAAGAAGAAAAAATTGGCGTTAGATAATTAAAATGACACTTTAAGAGTTGTTGCTCATTTTAATTACTAAATTTGATTTTCTTCAAATTAAATGTCTGATGCAAATCAGAGTCTGGAAGCTGAAGAGCGGCGAACCATTATTTTGGGCTCAAAATATTTTTTTTTGTACATTTAAATTTGAAGATGATAAACAGCATTCAATAGACTGTATTTTGTACACCCCGAAAACTGACAACGCTAGTATTGATTATTGATTATGTACGGACGACCAGCTGTCCACCAATATTGAATATACTTCTCCCTTCCCTTATGCTTAATGCAGATATCACGACAAGATAGTACGTAACTTTGATTTCTGATGTTCCCATAGCAATTGTAGAACGTTCAGATAATCAGAAATTATTCAACAGCCATTAATTTTAATTGTTATGGCTTAAATATCAAATGCAATACATTAAAAGATAAATAACTATAGGTGGTGAGTAACCTTTTAAATGATGTATATGATCTACGACAGGAAAATTCAGCAGTTCAGGCAGTGACTAAATTATTAAACGTTAAGTCTGAAGGACGGTCAACGTCAACAAATTGAGTATAACTGATTGAGTTAAGAAATATTTAATGTACCAATATCAGCAAATTTCCAAGTTTGCACATTCGTTGAATTCTATGAAAATAGCACAAAAAACCTAAAGTACTTGCAAGTTCGGTTTTATTATAAGAAATGATGGATAAATTTACATGATGTTGAGGTTTTTAAGCCTTAAATTATAATAATGAACGCTTACAAGTTTTAAGCAAAGATTATAATCCAGTATTTGTTTTAATTTTATAGTGTTATCACTTATCAGTATGATATGTAAATTCCAATTTGTAATTTTATCTTGACTAAGAAATTATTTCCTAAACTGTGTGGTTATGAAAAACAAAGCAATGTAGGAGTTTAAGACACACTAATTATCACTATTCATCAAAAAAAACGAATGCAGTAAAGTTTTCAATAAGCGGACACTGGCGATAGCGCTTCCAAACTTTTTGTTCTTTTATTAAAAGCGTTAGGTTAAGAGAGACCATTTAGCATGTTTAAGTGATACTTTGGTTTTACAAAATCTACACTTATAGGGAGTGTCCGAAATGGGAGGTTTTACTGTATTGATATGTGCAGACAGAATTATTACGTTTGGCACAAATAATTGTGCAGTTACAGATGTGAAGCAGCCCGATCTGTATTTTCTTTTTAGCTTTTTGAAGTAGATTTGTAGAAAACAAAACCCAATCTTGGGCTCTGTTGGGAAACAAGCGTAAAATCCTTAGAAAGTGCAAACCGACCTGCAATAGTAAGTATTTACATTTCTTAAGAAAACTAATAAAGGGCGAAAACCAATCTTGGGCTACCGGAGTTGATTGATAACAAAAAGTATCAAGGGTATTAAAAGTTAAGTCAGTAGTAAGGCGACTTTCTAGTCGAAGCCCAACCTAAGAAGGATGCAGTTCGTGGATTTTTTTAGTATTAATCGTACATAGAATTTCCGAAAGTTTACGCCTGCAACAATACTCAAATGTCTTATTTTTTAAGTCTTTCAATCTCTACCGAAAAAATTAACAGAGCGATGCTTTTTTTTAGACAGAGTGCAATTACAAAAACATTGCTCTTCAGCGCCAAAATTTCCTTCTCTAAAGAAATGAAATTACAATATTGTTTAGGTTTTTAAATCTCATTGCTGCCGCTCTTTTTGACCTTGTATTAGATGAAACTGTTAGATATAGCTTGATCTATCCTCTAAAAGCAATCCAAAGATTGCGATTCCTTCCAAGATCACTAAGACTACAAGCAATACTTTGAGGTTCTGTTACTGTAGATGTAGATGTTTATTTTGAGTGACAGCCGTAATAATACTACAAAGTTCAATCCTTATCTACCCTAGAAAAACAGAAAACAAACCTTAAGGAGTAGAATGAGCAATGAAAAACGTACAATATATTAAGAAAGTTCAATGAAGCTGGAATAAGGAAGATTAAGATATAAGGAAGTCCAAAGTTGATCAAAAAAAGAAAGGTGTTGCATCTTCTCTTTTGGGATTTCAATACGGGTGCTGCGCTCTCCACTAACTATCGTAAGAGATCTAAACACGATCGGCTGTCAGACAAAAGTCTAGTCTTGCCCTCTAGTAATCTTATCTAGAGAACTAAAACAAATAGAGGTCTCGTTTTACCTCATATAGGAAGCGAGAGCGCATAAATTTGAGTTTGCCTCGGAGCGCATTGTGTTCTGAAATCTGGCCTGCGCAGCTGCTTGTTCATTCTACATTTTAAATAATTTAAATTGCACTGGACATACGTTTAAACTGTTTTTATTTTTTTCTTAATTATTCTATTGATATACAAGAGAGGTAGCAAATCTTAGGTCTACTCCAAACAGCATAAACGCTAGAACACCAACCCTGTATACAACGTTTTTGATTTTGGTTTCAAAACCATAGCATAACAACTCTTCCTGGTACACTTGGTCCACCACTAAACGGGATCATTTTCAACAGTTGATCAGTTGGGACAATTCTGGAAAGAGCGTCTTATTGTTTGAGCAACAATGAGAGTTGAACTAATTCCTGAGATGGAAATTAAATTTGTCTGATTGGAGTACTGTTTGGAGGTTAGAAAAGATGTGTTCTTTCTTTGACTCTTCCATCTCACTTTATGTATTATTGTAGGTTAGCTCATTTGCCCTATATTGATTAAGTATGTGGTCTTTACCTTTATGATTGAGGCGGAATTTTTCTGTACTATTTTTTTGTGTTCATGATGTCATGGTGGTATATCAGCTAGAATTTTTACGGTTTCGTATAAACAAACTACGCTCAAAAAAATTTCTGATTGGGATAACCCCGATTTTGGTTAGAAAGCTGATTGTCAAACCGTTTTTGCTGTAGCAACAAACCGTCTTATATTACTAAGAAGGCACTCTGTTGTTTTGACATTAATTTTGATTGTCTTAGAGAGATTTCTGTTGGAATAACGGAAAGCCGTTCTGCGGTCCCATTTTTGCAGTATACAATTGGGAAAGGGACGGAGGCTTGATAATAATATGACATACGTAGCTGTGATGAATTTCATATTTGAAGGTAGGTATAAAAGTATCCTATTTTCGGATAACCCATTTTTTGGGGTTCTTTATTATGTGCTTTATATGTATATTAACCTACTTAAAGTGTCTTTGTTTTAATGGGTGTAATTTACAGGGTTTGTCCTGTTGCCCGGTTTTGTAGTATCCTTGGAGTCTCTTACGCTTTTAGTTCTTACAATAATAATTATCATTTATTCAAAGAGGCAAGTTTGATGTTTTGCGTTTTGTTGTTTTCCATAAAATCTGTTGTCTTATTCTCAACTATAATTTGAAACTTGTGGTCTTGATTGCGTTTTTCTATCCAGGTTTGGGTTTCTGGCTGCCTAAGCGACTTTTTGCCTTATGATCATGCGTAAATTGTGTTCGACATTATTGTTATCTTAAGGTTTCTATGTTCCCGCGGGTGTCTTAAGAGTGGTTATTATAAAGGTTTATTTCTTGTTATTTGAGAAAATTTTGCAAACCATGAACTTGCATCTAAAGACCATTGCAAAGCCTTGGTTTTTCGTCTGTCTTTGAAATGCAAAATAGTACTTTATCATTTGCAGTACTATGTCGTTTGGCTAAATAAAATACTTTAATAGCTCTTGCTTTGCTTTGAATTTAGACTTTGTAGTTGATTTAGGAGATTTTTCATTGCATAAGCGTTTAACTTTACTAAGTTGTTTTTTTTTGGTCTAGCCCATTTATTCTCAGGTCGAATGCAGTTTATATTCGCTTTGCATTCTGAGCTGTCAGTCGCTTCTTTGTTTATTATTTTATTTATGTTTGCTTGATAATCTGATCTTATGATTCCATTTGTCTATCCGATCCACATTTAGAAATGACCACTGTATTTTCAAGTTTTGCTTATTTATTTTACCGAATAGCCAAGTATGAATTGTATAGATTAATACATTGCTACATTATTAGATTAGTTTCTAAATCAAAAGATAAGCACTGGATTTAAAGAAATATTTAACCAACTTTGTAGAGTACCTCGTTACGTTATAGATTTCTTCAAAACAAAAAGGGGAAAACATAATTTACTCAATTTACTGACGAATGCGTCTTGAATGTTGCACGCAATTATTAATAAAAAATTTCCATACCAATCATGTTTTTCTAGTAATAATGTCTGAAATAAAAAGATAAATTAACAACTATTCAGATCGACTGAATGAATTCTAATAAAACGAAAAACCGCTGTGGTAATTCTTTTATTATTGTCTAGCCAAGATTTTTGTGATATTTCACTTTTTTAAACCACATTACGTAGGCAGATAAACGTAAGTTCGTTAATCTTTATTCATTCATAAGTCAATGATAGTGCCTATTATTGTTTGGAATTTTTCCACTATTTTTATTGATGCATTCATTAATTGCGTAAATTGTTGTGCTTTTTATTTACCTAACTAATACAAGGAATTAATTACAGTGATGGTATCCTGATTGAAGTTTATTGAATTGATTTAACTTACTAATTATTATTAATAGAAGCATTTCTTAGTAATTATAATTTACAATGGGAACATATTATATAAACATTAAGTGTGTGATTTTTTATTTTTATATCTTTTTATTTTTGTATGATATGCGACTTTATTAGATAGAGTAAGGAAACAAAAACAATCTAATTATTTGAATGTATAAATAATATTGACATTATTATTTTAGAAGACTTTACTATAATTTTATTTTCTGAAGACATTCTTTGCTGATTATTGTCCATTACGTTCCATTGTTGCAAAGTCCTAACATTCTTCAAATAGAATATGCCAATATTCACTAGGAACACCACAGACAAATTGCCACGCCAGTAGCCCCTGGAAGCTGTTCTTTCATAAATCACTTTTTGCTGTTTGTCAACTCTTTTGTTATACAAGCTCAGTAATCGACCAAGTAATGTATGTTTTGTCAAAAACTTTGATATAACTGAACGATCGTGCAACTTTCATTGTTCCTAATCTCAATGTAATTTCTACACTAAGTTGGCAAGATTTGTTATAGACTTTAAAATTTTTTTTGACCATGGTGAATGTTTCCCAAAAGGAAAAATGAGAAAAACAAAAAAACGGCTGCCGTTTGATGTCTGGTGCACGTATAAAGGATAGGTCTATCTCAGTTTTTCCTTCCTGAACTGCAACTGGAAGTCATGGAGTATGACACTTCTTGCTGGTGTTTATTCTTTGGATCTAGAAGTAACCGGAAATCGTAAAAGTTCGTAATAATGTTAGTACCAATTTAAATGAATTAATGCGCATCTGTAATTAGATTTTTCAATTTATCTTTTGAGCTTTGGTATATGTAAGAGTTCTAACAAGAGCCGCATCAGCTCCTACTAAAGAAGCAATAGCACTAGGAGTAGGCGTCTTTAAAGACGTTAGCTTTTCCCAGAAATGTTTTGTAGGTACCAGCATATTCAAAGTTGATGTTGACGTTTTTGGATTGTCCGGGATTTTCTGATTAGTCAAGATAGGCAATTGACTATAACTATTTTCAAAAATGAAGAAAGATCTTGTACATTTATTTTTCTGAAACTGGGAGAGATAAGGCAGTCATTCATATCTTTAAGAAGGTATTGCTCTCAGGTATCATGTTCAAAATATCTTTTCAAAACATGAAACTAAAGCAAAAGTGTAATACTTTAAAGTTGCAAACGAATCCAATACCAAATATATTCCCATCGGGAACAACACTGTGGAGGTACTATTGCCACTTATCACCAATATCATGGTCTACTGTCTGTTGTATTGTGTGCATCGTTCAAGTAAAAATGTGCCGCAATTAGTATTACTCACTCAAATGATAATAATCACTATTTACCCTTTCTTCATCCCCGACCAAAGAGGAGTTACCCGTCCACTTTGAGCAACAAAGCAAGCTCAGGCACCTGGCATTTATTTTGATATTATATTAAAAATTATTCACAATCTTTACTTATTATGATCTCAAATCCGTCTTACCTTTGAATCCTGATGTCTTCTACTCGATAATACTCATTGAACTTGTTTGTTTAGCACATTGGAGAGTCACTGAATCCTACAACAGTTTCTTTCATTTTTAAGACGTTTTTGATATCAGAGGCATTTAGTTTGTTGAAAACTCCCTTTCTTCTCTTGATTGCTAACACTTTTCGTTTAAGTCAAGTCAACCATCAGTAGACGTGGAGCTGTGGCTTGACTGCATATTCTGAAACGGATGGTAGTTTAATGCAGTGAACAAAATTAATCAGAGAATGTTTTGCAAATCAGTCGAGGGCTGTTTTATAAACCAAAAGGTTTTGGTATGTTACAGAGGGTTTTATAGAAACAACTGTTATTGTTCAATGTAATAAGTCGAATTTATCAGTTCTCTTTGCTGCTTTTACGCAATTTTGGACATCACTATTTGTGTCGGTTTGTCTATATTAACGATATTATTACCAAGTCTTTGACTGTAACGGATATTGTCCTTAATTTTGGATGTCTTTTGGAATTGATTACCCGACGCCTTCAAGGCGTTTCTGTAATTAAATTATATAAGACAATCTTACTATTTCTTAGATTTCTTAAGGGTTAACAGAATAAAATTAGAAGGATCACATTAGAGCCTGCAATATTGCTTTATTGTTAATTGAATTAACATTATTTGTTATTTGCTATAAACATTCAAAATTATCAATCGTCAGTCAGTAATGTATCAAATTACTAAGAAAAAGACCATTAAGACCATTATAGGTTTGGTCCCTTCAGTCAAGATGGTGGTAAGGTTGCGTGATGCTGATTGGTCGGTGTGGTCGTGGGGTCTGTTGGTAGTCTTTGTTACCTTGTTAGGGTAGTTCGAAGGTGGTTTGAAGATGGCGATGCTGTAGATAGTTTCTTTGATAAGGAAGTCATTGGAGAGATTCTTCTTAAAACCTTAAAACCTCCTACCAAACGTAGAATCTGCTCAAAGCATGTCGGCACTTTTATCAAAGATTGCTTTCGCATCCTTGCCCTTTTTCCTTTCTTATTGCATTACTGAAAAAAAATTTCGGAACCGCTCATGGGTGGACTCTAAAACAGATGTAACAATCTTACATTGGCGCCTCTTTACGAATGGCAGACTTGCTGAACCAGAAACCTATTAAGCCAGTGATTCAAAAAGCGTCGAGTAAACAGAACTATTAGGACAGCAAGAAAAGTATTTACCAGACGATAATAGTTCAGCATGGACGTCCAGTGGGCAGCACTCAGGAAGGTGATGGCCTACTGTCAACCCAATTCAAACAGGATGGAATAATAGCACAATCGACAATTTCACACTTCTGCACATCACATGCTGCTGTTGGTCTGTCGTCAAACTGATAATGATGTCAAAAACTGTCACCTTCTGAATTTGGCCTAAACTAAACTTGACTGGACACCTAGGCAAAGTTTTTATTTTCTCTCGCCGGCGCTTACCGTTTCTTAGTGAATTGACTCATTTTGAGCTTAGAGCTAGCAGATTTTATGTTTTGCTTTGAGTTAAACCTTAACAGGTCTGAAATATCCGTGATATAAGTAAGTAAGTATAAGCTGTATTTATTTGGTTAAATTTTGTTTGATTTATTGAAATGTGTGTTTTGGATTTTAAGTTTTTATGTTATTTTCTAAGAAAGCTACAAATTAAATTATACTCAAATCTCATTAATTTTATCACAAAGGAACAACCAGTTTAATGTCATTCACTTTTGTAACAAACACGTGGATTTATTGCGTCCTTTGTATATTTGTAGTTTAACGTAATAAAAATGTATTTCACACCTTGTATTATCTAATTATTCTCTTGTTTGTAATTAATCAAAATTAGGTCTCAAATATTAGACTTGTTTTTCTTGATTATTCTAATCTTTTGACGAATTTAATTTCTTAATGAAAATAATGGCCCCATTACCCTAGATTCTGTTATGGGTTAAACCCGTGTTAAATTATTATTTATCTTTGCTTTTTTAAAAGCAACTACATAATGTACAGTCAACTTATTATAAAGTTTAGAAGAAACATGTACCTTACATCTCGGAAATGCTGTATCCCTTGATAAAAGTGCAAAAGTAACATTTTTTATCAATCTTTCGAAGTGTATTGAACAAGGCTTTCCACTTAAAATAAAAAAGAACGACAAACTAGAACACCCTGTATTTTAGCAAGTAAAGATAATTTCATAATCCAATATTTCTAAATGTTAAACAATCCAATATGACTCAACAAAACAGTGACAAGAGGCTAACAGGCTATTAGAACAGGCCACTTATTGACCACGAAGACATACGTTACAATAAATGACAACGGTGGAATGTTAGAAAACTATTATGAGCTGTACATTTAATTCTTATAGATACCACAATAAAAACCCTATTAGGAATAAAAACAACCAATGCGAACATACTTGGAGAATCTAAAGAAGTGTTTACATAGGTTGTTTCTGACAGAACCACTATGATAAAAAATAGTTAACAGTGCAGTGCAGTTACTAGAAAATGTATAATACATCAGCTGATTTCTGATTAAATTGGTCACGTTGCCGATGGAATACGAAAAGTGAGACGATTTGGTCAAAACGTGGTTTTATGATATCAAATCCGAAATGAAACTGGCTGATCGTTCGACCATGTTAGCGCACCTTAAGCTTCATAGTTTTATTTCCCAGAATACGGTTAAAACAGGAACATTGCTTACTGCAGATCTTAATGATTTTTTTGTAATTTGATACTTGACAAATTACTTCATTAATTATTTCAAAAACAAACATTGATTTCTGCTTTATCCTTATTTGCGGTTTGTTATTTTTAAGATTTCTAATTAAATAATTTGCATTAACACTAACTTTGATTTAAATGTTTAATACTTGGAATCCATTACTTTTTTTGATTTCACTTATTCATCTTTGACACCCTGTACATAAAACAGCATAACTGCCAAAGAAAAAGAGTAAATATATCTCTAGTACTAGCACATATATACAAAGTACAAAGTTGCATTTATCGGTATGTGTATCTAACAATAAATTAAACTGGTTCCATTAACAAGATCTCTTGTTACACGGTATCAAATCAGCTAAACTTTATGTGAACTTAAGACAGTCAAGACTGTAATGTATCGGAACACATCCACACTTTATCATGTAGCGGCCACACGCGTTATATAAATCTGCATGTTATTGATACTCCCTAGCGAGTAACATCCGCAAACAGACAAATTATGTTAGGGGCAATAATTAGTACTCGCGAGAACAATGACATACTGTGATGACATTTATTGGAATGACACAATAACGAACAAACGGTACATCTACCATGATAGATCACCGACCACACTTAACTTATGTAGATTAATAATGCATGCCTGTGGTTACGGCGTAAACTCGTGTACTATTATTACCCGTAAGAATTTATTTTTTCCCAACCATTTTTTAATTTTAAATTTCTCTTGAGAAACTTTTATATCATACCCAAAACCAATTACCTGAATTGCTTATAGGCTGCGGTGTAAATCATGAAGACGAGTCTTACATGAAATATGAACCAAAATCGTTCACTTGCGATTTTTTTATCGCCAGAAAAAATCTTGAAGATTATCCAATTTCTGCAAAGAATTCTGGTTTACATCAAAATGAACGACTTTTTCGTCCGAAACATTCTCTTATTTTTCAAGTGAAAAGGTTATGGCGGTAATTTAACTGTCATACTACCACCTGTTACGTTTTCTTATTATTCCATCTTTTATACCAACGTTTAAAATAATTTGCAGTCGTGCAACGAAAGTGCTTCGTGATTAAAAAATTTGACTGCGTTTAATGGCTTCATTATTATTCAGGACCCGTAGGGTTTCTCCTTCATAATTTGCGAACGAATAGCATTTTTGTATTCGTGTTGCAAAAAATGCCAACAATATAAAGGTTTTTTTATTTATTAACCTTTATTGTAACAACTTGCAAGTAGTGCTACATACAATGGGAGGAAATTATTGGGGTAAATCTTGATGATAAAAATAACTATAATTAGATTTAAGTGATTGACTATGTAAATTAGAGGTCGTGTTTATATATGCTGTGATGTAATCAGAGGTGATTTGGTCATTTTTTTTCGGTATTGTTTAAAAGTAAAACTACAACTTAAGAAAATGTAAACATCAAAGTCTTTAATTAATTAATTACATCATGATTTCTGTGTCAATAGTAAAAAAAACTAAAAATAAATTTGTTTTTGAAAAAAAGAAGGTACAGATAGAATAATGTGATAATGTAGTCTCAAGGTAAGAAATAAACATTGATAGCACAGAATAAAAACGAGAAACGTGCTGTAATAATAATAATAATAAAATTGCAATTTTTTAATCCTTAACATTTTCTTACATTTCAGGTAAAAAGGTTCTTATAGATAATCAATTATTAATTAATTATATAATTATTGTTTGATTATTATTATTGTTTGAAGGTTCCAAAGTTAATTACTGGTGTTTTATATCATCACAATTAGAAGACTTAACTAAAAAGTAATGCTTTCACTACTATAATAGGAACTTTTCATTT
>VTPC01001651.1:65333-85203 GCA_011009095.1 Ignelater luminosus
TGCGTAACTCGGAGGAGCTGCAATTAAAAAAGATCTGCGAAGTGTGTCCAAAATTCGAGGTTCACCATTGGGATCTCGTAAAGGGTAAGAGATACAAAGTCGGTTAAATAAGATAAAAGTTGCCGAGTCGAAGGGCCAGTTTACTGGTGTTCTTGTTTTCTTTAAAAATGCATAATCTACTAGGTAGCAATTCGAGTTACATCTTAGCAGACAAAATGGTAAGATCTAGATCTATTAGAATCTAGAGTAACCGAATAAATTTTGCACAGGGGCGGCTGGCCCTGCATTCATGATTATATCATTTTCTACATAACTCCAGCAATTTTATTTGAAAAAGCAAAAAATACTTTTTAAATCTTTTTTGGCTACGTTTAGATTAGGACAATGCTTTATAGAAAGCAATTATCATTTTAATAATTTGAAATTCTAATGTCAACCAGTTGCCGGTTAAGGTTCATATGTATCAAACTTACTTATTTTTTGATAAATTACAATTAAACTAATACAGCTTTATCATAAAGCTGTTTATTTTCACCGGGCATTATTATTAAATTGAACTTCAAGTACAAATCAAGTTATTGTTAAAAAAAGTCCTTTCTTGGAAAATTGAGCAGAAATGTTTCTCTAATTACTATATGTGTACGTTAGTGTTGCAACAATTTGATACACGTGTATATCAAATTTAAACTAAACGCTGCTATGTAACAGACTATACCTAATGAGACATTTCCTTTTACTCGAACTTCCCCTCAAAGGAAAAACACTAATTAAAAACGTCTGTTTATAAAAGAAAGTTATTAAGGGTTACCATCAAATTTCTGCTGTTTCCTACGCTCATATATGTAAGCACATAATTATCAGCTATCTTGAAATTACTGCAATTCCTTTTAAGTTTGGAAACTGACAAACTTTATTAAATATTGATTAGCAGTGATTTATTTTTCAATGTCAAAATATGCTAATGTTGTTTTTATTTTTGAAAAATTCACTTTACTGATCATACTTCTCACTTCATAAATGTATTTTGAATATTTAAATAACAAATTAACTAATTAATTAATACTTTAAAACATTTTATGTGTATAATTTCCAGCATTTATTAACACGAATTTGTATAGTATTACAAATTGATATTTTAATATCTGGTAATTACATGCTTGGTATTTTCTTTTTATGTCAAAACAAACTATTCTCATGTTGATTCAAGAAAAAAGTGCCTGCCGGATATTTCTAGCATATAGTCATGTAACTGCAAGTTTTTGTTTCAGCTACCAACAATTGCAAAAAATTATAACAAAATTAACTCTTCAAATAGAATCAAAAAGCATATTTGTTAGTGTGAAAACAATATACAATAACATCAGCACAACTAAAACAAAAAAGACGTAGGTAAAAATCGAAAACTGCAATATTCACTTGTATTTCCTTATTTCCCATAATATAAATCAAACGGTTAATGTTGAAAGTTGATGATTGTTTTAGCCATTTCCATAAAACAAGAAAGTTGCGTACAAATGGTCATGACAGGATATTAACATTGACATTCTCAGTTTTTAGTATACATAATCAAGAATTTCTGGATCTCCTAATTGATAATTTGATCTTCGAGCAATTACGTTTGATCTAATTTGAAGGTTAGATAAATGTCAATATTGATGTATTTCCCATTACGGCTTATGCAATAAAAAATTGATGTAGGTGGTATTTTTAGCGGCGAGCAATTAAAATGTTTTTGTTGAATATTGTAATATTCATCAAATGTTTTGAAAAATAATCCATACACGAGACCAATTTTATTAGCTCTACAGATCGATGAAAGCTCCATATTTGATAATGTAAACACTTACGTTTAAGAAAACAAATTATCTGAATGAGTTCGATTTAGAAAAGCAGTAAAAAGGAACAGAATCTCATATGTTATTCTTAAGTTTAGGAATACCATTTCAGGTGTGAACAGAATCATTTGTTACAAGATTTGTTTTACAGTTCTGGTCGTTCCAAGATAGGAGTTTGAATAAGAACTCTGCTAACTAACTTGTATTTAAAAGCTACACCTACCAAAGGCAACCCTTTTACGTTTACAATTGGAAACTCAGTAACCTGTTGTTCAAACATTGTAATTCTAATACCCCATAATTGTAGATAGTTATAAACAGTTTTCAGCATAAGGTAATGCATTTTAAATTAATCTTACGATAATTTGGAATCATCTTATTCAAAAGGTATGCTATCGCTAGAAGCTTCTCATTTACAACCTTCTACCTAAGAATACGCACATGAAAGTACAAAAGTTAATGGAAAAAATCTACCAGAAAACAATTGATGTAATGTTCAGAATCTTAAATGGTTAGCAACATACGGAAGTCCTCAACCAAGACAAAAGGAGAAGAGGCAGGAATAATAGCACAAGTTATTATGGTTTCTAACATTTCTAATATCTAGCCCGAAAGTAAAACAATGCACCTGCTAGCTAACTTATTGTTAGCTTCGTCAAAACTCATTACATCAACAGAAAATTAGACTTTGCTTTGTTTTAATACATATATTTCTACGAGCTTGTGTCTACCTGGAAGGTCTACAGACTCTAACAAATAAAAATACCTCCTACTAACGTAAATCTTACCAGACGAGTTCACAGACTCTTAAATATGTCGGCACTTTTCGTAGATTGAAAAAATTATTAGTAAGCAGAATTTTAGCTCTACAGTAACCTAACAGAAAAGTAATGGCTTGCAACAGTTCTATCTATCCTATTTCAAAAGTCTTTTAACAAGTTATTTCAGATAAACCTCTGATAGTCATCAGGAAATGATTTCGCTTGAAGTTTAAGTAAAGATATTTCAAAATGTAAAGAGCCACTTTGTTAATGTCATCTGAGTGGCGTGAAAAAACTCGCTAAAAGGCAGTAGCATTTCGATCGAATAATCACAAAACACACCAAACACGAGCGCAAATTACGAATGAAGGGAATGAATATCAGATTTGCACGAATGCCTAAAGAGTGAGTTAACGCACCCTGGGTTAAAATAAACTCAGACTGGACGATTTTAGGTCTACTGCGCAGGGACGCCATGGTGGCTTTTTAGATTTTAATTAAACTTTATACACATTAGCTGATCTGATACCTTTATTTTATGCCTTGTTATATTTATTAATAATAATCTATCTTGTACTTATTAAGTTGAATGATACCCAAAAGGAATTTATCTGTTTCTGAATTGTCGGTCAATTTTTCCGAATTAGTTTGCTCCGGTCAGTTTATCCTGGTCAATTTGTCAGGAGTTTTGTCCACACCTGATACTGATTAGTTTGGTTCAGGTCAGTTTAGTTTGTTCCTGATTTGTTTATCTATGCTAATTTGTCTAGAGCAGTTAGTCTGAATCAGTTTCTTTGAGTCAGTTTGCTCGAATCACTCTGCTTTGGGTCGGTCAATTAATTTTGGACAGTTTGGTTTTATCTGGATCAATTTGCCTAGTTTGCTTTGTTTGGTTCGGCTAGATCAGTTTGGTCAAGTCACTTTGGGACAGGATCAGTTTAGTCCGGGTCATTGAGTCTTGATCAAGTTGGTTTGTTTGAATCAGTCTTGTCTGGATCAGTTTCACTGGGTTACTTCAGTCTAGGTTCGTTTGGGTTTAAGTCAGTTAGTATTGATCTTTTTGAGTTTATCTAAATCAGTTTTTCCAGGTCAGCTTGTCCGGCATCATTTTAATTCGGGCCAGTTTGATTGGGTCTAGGTGTGTTTTTCTATGTGTGTTTGTCCGAGACAGTTGTTCTAGGTCAGTTTGTCTTGCTTGGTTTATCTGAGTCAGTTTGAGCGAGCCACTTTGCTACGGATCGGTTTGGTTTTGGCCAGTTACATAGCTTGGTTCGGGTCAGTATATTTGACTTGTTCTGTTAGATTCTGCTATTTCAGTTTGTCGGGATCAGTTTCACCGAGTCATTTTGAATCGGGTTAATTTGATCTGGGACGTTTAATTTGAGGTTAGTTAATTTTCGTTGATTTGTCTTGATCGGGAGCAATCTATCTGAATCACGTTGCCCGATTTGGTTTGTGTAAGCCACTTTTTCCGAATTAGTTTGATTGGGTTACTTTTGTCTGGTTCGAGTCGTTTTGGTTTGAACCAGTTAGTCTTGACCAGTTTGATTTGGTCCAAATTGTTTATTATTATAAGTTTGTCGGAACCAGTTTATACAGGGTCAGTTAGTCTTGGTAACTTTGATTTGGTCTAGGGTAGTTGACATGGAGTCAATTTGCCCAGTTTAGTTTGTCTGGATCATTTTCGTTCGTGTCACTTTGTCGTAATCAATTTGTCCCTATCAGTTTTTTCGGGTTAGCTTGTCCTGATAAATTTTCGAAGGCCTACGTCATTATCATCTAATGTCTAGAGACTCTGTCCTAGAAAAGTATTTCTTGACTGTTTTCTTCCGTGGAGAAATTGTGAATTGCTCTCATCATTAAAACTCATCCAAACTCTTTAGCGCTTTCTCATCGAGAAACTCATTTATGCTCTGGTTGAGTTCCTTACAGATAACTTATAAGTAGCTACGCCTAATAATTGCTATCCAAGCAACATCCTGAGTGGCGTAAATGTAAGAAGAAAAGGAACGGATACTTAGTTATCTGTTCTTGAACATTCCGGAACACTTTCGACACAATAATAAATAAGAATTTAGCTTTGTAACGACCTAACAGAAAAAATTAAAGAAGTCGTAGATCTCCGTAATGAAGTGTAAAGTTAACACTTCCCAAATATTCTGCAAAGGAAGTTGGCTAAAATGAATTAAGATGAACATGAAGGCTAAAATTTACTTTGTGTTGAGAACATTTTCATTTGTTTCGATTTGATATTAGTAATATTTCCATCTGTTCTATTTCAGATGTCTCTTATTTTAAATAAATTCCTGACAGCCATCAGATAATGTTTTCGCCCGAAGTTAATAAATGAAGGGTAGGTATCAGATCTGATACCTTTTAAGTCCTACTACAGCTTAATCAATAATCTTTCTTAAGGTAGCATCAGTTTCTTTAGATATACAAGCTTTTAATCGAACTCTAAGTAGCTCTCTCGTGGTTGTTTTTCTCTAATATACTGGGTGTCTACAAAAATCTCCACCAGATTCTATGGATAAAAATGAAAATAATTGTTTTAATCATGAGGCAGCAGAGATCTTCTTGAGTTATTGTGGAAACAAGTGTAAGATAAATTTGCAACATCTAGTAGGTCATTTTGATATTTCACACTAAGAAAGAAAAAGGAAATAAATACGAAAAGGTATATATGGTTGGTTAATGTTTGTATAACCATTGAGCAATATATCGCATTTTTGTTACAAGTTAAAGCTGTTATGTACATTTAATATTTTATTTATTATCAACGGATATTCTTTATATCAGCAACTAGAATGACATATCAGATAAATTACCCTTTAAATTTCATAAATAAATGAAGTCTACCGTTTTGAATGCCGTCTAATAAATTATTTCATTTATGTTTGCATACTATAACTACCTTAACTAACATATTTATCACAATACTATTTATTACACCATACCACGTAACTGTCAAGTCTTGTTTATGACCTGACTTAACTAATACGTTTGAATACATTTATCAGTTTTCATGTTTGCGCATCAATTTTTGCAACATCCTGTACATACCAAGTCTTTACATGCAAGCTTTTGAATGGAAAAGTTTTACAAAACGTGTAATTAATGAATTTCGTTTTATCAATTATTAATCAAAGCAACATAATTATATGTACCTAAAGGAAGAAACGAGCTCGGAAAGATCATGACTCACCCAATGAATGAAGACATAAATAATGGATAAGTTTAAAATTAACTTGCCTGTATCTGTTACGCTTTGGAAACCCCCTCGATCGTGTCTTACCTCAGCGTTGAGCAAAAAGGAAGTGATTTAAATACAAAAATTGATTTTTGTGTATATTTAAAGATTCGTTGTACGGCAATATAACAAAGTAAATGCTGATCAACAGCTAACCTGGTGCTTTGATATAATTTATCTTTTATATAAAATCTTCCACTTGTCTTATTCTAGAATTAGTAAATTCATCTCTATCAACGATTGTTTTTGTTATTGATGTACAAAATTGTTCTAAGATACACTTACAATTTAATTGATGATAGGCTATTAAGGAATAGTATAAGGGAAAATAAATCTAGTTTGAATTTCTCATTATCATATAGATTTGAGTAAGTAAAAGCGCAATTACACTTAAAATTAGTTTCCATTATTTATGTTTTACTTTGAGCTTGTTACTCATTATGTGCTATGACAAAAACGATTAATGACACTCTATGATGTAAATTTAATGTAAAACAGAAGAGCCAATAAGATAAAAGGGTGGTTGTTCCAAATCGATATAATTCTAGAAATTTTTTATGAGCAAAACTCACAAAGAAGACTGAGTGTAAAAAACATACTAGGCTAAGCAAAAACAGAAAGCAAAGAAAACGATCCCAAATTGACTTGGACAAGAAGGGAAAAAAATTAAATTAGCATAATCGAAGAAAGAACTCAGAGTCAAATGGAGTTCAGGAAGAAGGAACAGAGAATGATATATTTTGGACAAAACCTGCACTGTTAGAGTAAAGAAAGAAACATTCATGAAATCTGCGAATTTGGGGAAGCAAAGATAGAAATGCAGACCTTCAACAGAATCTATACAATGCAAACAAATTAAATAACTTGGAAAGAGAAACTGAATACAAGTGCATTTCTTACTATTTAAGGCAAAAGAAAGCAAAATTTGTACAATCTAGACATGCAAAAAAGGAAAAAAGATTCCGTTTGGAAAAATACCAAGAATAATGAACTGTTATGACTGCGCTATTTGCTTTCATTTGGAACTGTGCATTCCGTTCTTTCTACTAGCAGTTTGGGTAAAACCAAAAGACGCATCTGATAAAAGTGAATCATACGTAAGTATCTATCTTGGTCTGATTTACGAAATTACTTCTATGGATGAAGTTCATTTCTAAAGAAAAATATAAATAATTTTACAGGAACGAAAACTCTTCTTTTAATTACTGTTTGGATCATCATATTATTCCAAAATCCTTTCGTGCATTGATACCACCGCATTCAATCAAAGATTCTGCAAAATCTCTAGACCAGTGTTTTTCAATCTGTGGGTCGCAAAAGTGGCGAAAGGAACTAATAATTTCAAAACTTCTCTTGCCAGCTCTGGGTATTCTTTTTTTCTCTTCATCCAGAAGACGTCAATCGTTTGCAAACTAAATTCCATTTTAAGCATGTCGTCAGCAGCCAAATCTATAAGATTTTCTTTCATCTTCGTTGGCAGATCAGCTAGTTGTACTGGCATATCTAGAAAAGGATTTAGTAGTCATCTATGCCCGTTGTTAGCTTGAAAGCTCAGTTTTGAAAAGTAACTGAATAGTTTCTCTTCCAAATTTTGCAAGCTCTGTACCGCTCTGTACCATGCAAAGAATGTGAGAACTTACTACCAAGTCAAGTCAAGTCAAGTCAATCGTTAAATTCCCGCCGAAGGCGGGAGGCCGTTTTAAGCTCCTCGTGGAGCTTCTTCAGCCTGATGAGGGGAGGAATTTTGTGGCGTTAGCGACTTAGAGAACGGTTCGGTTCGCGCTCATCCTGTGTGTGTGTGTGTGTGTGTGTGTGTTTATTGTGTGGCTGCGGTAGTTGTGTGTAGCGGCAGCAGCAGTTTGGTGTTGTGGGGTGGTGGTGCAGCGGCGGTTCCTCGGTGTGGCAACATCGGAGGAGAAGGGGTGGTGACGCGGCGCGTTAATTCGGTGTAGGTGGTGGGTCCGTGGAAATTTCTGTTCCGGCATTTGCCTTGACCACTAGGGAAAACCACGGAAAAACCCTAGTGAGAACAGTCGACCCGGGGATGTCCCGGACCTCCCGAATGCAACGTGGCGCCAGGACGCTGCCTACTTTGCTCGGTAGTTTCGCGGAGGCCTGTGGTTGGGAACTTATCTATAGATAAGTGGGGTGTCAAGAAGTATGTCCATCAACTCGGGAGAGAGGTTCTCGGCACGTCTCATCATGATGGAGGGCGGGTGTTTGGGTTTTCTTTTGGGTCTTCTGCGGGCGGCCGGAGCCCGGGTTCTTAGGATGTCGAGAACGTGCTCTCTGTTTTGTTCGACCGCCCTGCTCACATATCGACCCCTCATGAATTCGAGGCGCGCATCTACAGGAGGAATACCCGCCCTGTCGCAGACTTCCTCCGAAGGGAAGAAGCGCTCCAGCCGGAAAATCCTCCTGCAGATGGCCCTCTCTTTCTGTCGGAGTCTTCTGATCGCATATGGCGGTGCGGAGCCGAAGACTGTGAATCGGTAGTCGATCACGGGCCTTATGAAAGTTTTGTATGTGTGAAGTAGCGTCCTAGGGTGGCAGCCTGGAATGCCGCCGCAGAGTCTAGAGAGCCTTACTACCAACGATTGGTCCATTGAAATTTTTTCGACAATCTTCTGAACGCAAGAGAAAGAGTCATACACCATTTTTTCTAAAGACGTTGACCACAAACGAAGTTTTGCGAGGAATCCCTTGATTTTATCCTTTCCCGTTAGAATGTTTTCTTCTCTCCCTTGAAGGCTCTTATTTAAAATATTTAGGTGGTTGAAAATATCAGCGAGAAATGCTAGTTTTAATAGCCAATCAGGGCCACAAAAATAATTTGCATATTCAGATTCAGCATCTTAGTGGACGTATAGATTCAAAAATTGATCATCAGAGCGGAGTGCGCCCGCCCGCTCGCCGCATTGTTATAGTCCTAGGGGGTCGCCAGAATTTTTTTACTTAAAAAGGGGTCGCGTATTCAAAGAGATCGAAAAACACTGCTCTAGACAAAAGGATTTCAAGGAGTCTTAGTCGTCATAAGTAGCTATATGAGATGATTTAGTAAACTTCTAAACTTATTTTTTTATAGAAACAAGTAAACTAGCACAGTAGTTGTACATTGGGTTTAAATGAAACTTACCAACCCCAGCCAATCTTGTCCTCGTTAAGTATTGAGAAAAGCCCTGAACATGTCGACTTTAGTATTAACAAGTGTGTAATGGATCTTATTGAAGTTACTTAGCTCCCTTTCTTTGACAGCTACCAGTAACAGTCTCAAAAAGAATGTATAGGCACAAGATAGCTGAATTCAAAGCTCACTTAAGTTTTGTATGCGACTTTATCCGTTACTCCAGAAGTAGCTTGATAGGTAAGTCTGCTGTCCTTTGCTCCAAACCAAGAATCTCTGAATTCTAACACTTTTTTTATTGAAATTTGCGCAAGACCCCAAATCTATGCCAGCGGTATGAATTTCGTTCACCTATTATTATTTGTTTTGATGCAGCGACAAAACAAAAACTAAACCAGGGAAACCTAGAGTTCATCCTAAAAACGTCTTTACTGATTTGGAAAATTCTGAAGATGTTCGTGGATTTTGCAATTTAGCACTTACACAACTGGATTTGAAATGCCCGCTAGCGCCGCGTCGCTCTTGGAATGGAAAAAGTTTGTTTTGGTAATGACTACACAGGATCGCTATAGGAATAAGTAAACCAGACGGTGGCGTTGCAATATTTCTCAAGTTTGGACAGCTTCAAACAAGGGAAGAGATCTCTAAAACAGCGTCTATGCCTGAACGCCTCCACTTTGGGTATTAATATTAAGGTGTGTACATTTTGTTTACCTATATTCTTTCCCTCTACATGACAGCTGAAGTATCGGTGCATAGTGTCTATTGGGCCTGCGTGGAATCATTACATCCAAGAATCATCAAAACCGGTCTGGTAGCTTTTGGGATTCGGGAAAAAGAACAGTTTTTTGCTCTTTGACGATCGTCTGGTACACAAAAAGACAGTCGTGCAGAGAATTAAATAAACTTTCAATTAAGCTATCACGTGATCATTCTTGTCATTTTTGTTCTTTTACGAAGTAACTGCGAGAGTGTGAGTTATGTATCATCAACAGAATTTATGCCATATTGTGCCTTTCTAGGTAGGTAGTTGTCGTATATCAGACAGAGTAGAATCTATCATGAAAGGAAATTTCCTAATTGCTTTGGTGAGAAACTACTTGGATGTCCTGTCGATGCCGCATTGAATCCAAAATCTCACTAGTGTGTTTCGAACTTCAAACACAATAAACATGCATATGACGCTTTTATTTAACAAGTCTTTTCTGTACATATCTTCTCTCTCTTGGCAATTAAGATGTATTGCACTGATGATAACAGAATCCTATTGTCACTTACAATTAGTCTAAGCTACTACCTTCTACTATGAATATGTTACCACTTCTGTTTTCTTATCAAGTAATAGCTGAGTCAAAGGTAGATGTACATGTTAATATACAATAGTCAAGAGGATACTCTTTGTGCACCCTCAAGGTAAGATGCAATACGGTATTGTATTTATTATATTTAGGTCTAAGTGGAAAGACAAGGTATGAGCAGGCCGCTTGTTTATATAGCTGAGCACCAAAATGCGCACGGTAATTAAATAACATTAGTGATATCAAGTATTTCTCTTTGACCTTATTGAGATAAATTTCTACTAATACAGAAATATCTAGGCAATGAAAAAGCTTATCTAGAATAAGGGGTTTACAAAAAAATTCAGCTAATATGACATTGTGTTTAGAACCATGAGAAGACATCCAGTATACAAGCAAATATAGTGGAAGCCTTTTTAGCGTGTTTACATGCTTCGTTAAATTTAGTTTAGCATATCAAACATCTCTAAACTTTAAAGTTGTAAAAAAACGCAACAAACTAGCAGAATAATATTGTGATAGACGAGTATGGTTACGACTTGATACAAACTAACCGTAACCGTTTTGTTCATAATTTCTCTAGCGTATAAAAACGGAAATATAAATAAAAATAAAAGACGCGATTAAAATGATTATGCAAATGGTTTTGAAATGAACTTATTTTCACTTAGGGCCGGTATTCAAGTTCGCCTCGAATTTTTCAAGTTCAAGTGCAGGTTCCCATCTTTTCTCTCTGCGGCTGCACGGCATTGCCAAGGACGGTGTAAATTAATGTATTTTAGCTCTCATACACTCTATGTTGTGTGGTTATTTTGAGAAAACAGGTTTATATAGATTTATAACACGGTTCTCGTACGTGGCGAATATGATGGGCTTAAAAGACCGTCTATATTTAGCTCATTATTGCGCCTGTAATCATTAGCATAACATTAGCAATAGGATGGCCAATTACTGTTCGTAATAGAATACACGGTAAACTACCAGAAGACCTGGTGAATCTTCTTCGTGAAGGTCATCATAAACATGATTTTCAGATTTTATTTCATCGTGTATAATACACGATCTTCATTTTAATAACAACCACAAAATTTAATTTGTATTTGATGGGTAATTTATAGTTGCATTTAGTAGCATTTAGCATCTTAAAAGATATATGAAATCGTAAACTATTCAGACAACAACCTAATAACAGCTTTCGTTGCTTTAGTTAATATAAAATACCAATTTACACCTTGCCGTTAGTCCTTTTAAATTTACCACTAAGAAACTCGAGTAAAACTTATAATTTGAGATGCAAATCATCCATTAAAGACTAGTAGAACAATAAAAAATATCGGTTTATCATTCAATTCAAATTACTTGAAGAATGTGCTGTTAATTAATAGCAGAAATTATGACCGTATAAAAGCTATGGATAAGAAGGATCTTTTTACAATTTTCATGGAACTTTAAATATGCTGCAATTAATTCAACCTTTTATACGCAACCAATAAAAATAATTTGTTGTTGTTCATTTACATTCCGTAATTTTATTATACTATAGTATCTCGAAGTTCATATTAAAACAAACTTTCGAATTCCAACTGCTTGGGTTTTTCATCTTTCCTTTTTTGTTGTAACTGTTAATTTACAATAATTTCGCTTCTTTGGCATTATTATGTTTGTCTTGTTTTTACTTGCCATTTGTTATAAATTTATTGAAAATCCTTGAAGATTCTTTCTGTATTACACAAGTGTATTCTTGGTAAATATCACCAAGTTGTGGTTTTCAGGCGGAAATGAAAAACTGATGCTCTAAAGGAGATCACGACCTTTAACACTAAATTGAAATATTCATTATAATTTGAGTACTTGGGAAATTCTGTTTGTTGGAAAGGTCACACAGTGCGAACAAATCTCATCAACTTTATCATCTTACAATTATAGCAGATGAGACATAACTGGAAAAGATTCATTGGTTTACTGTCTACTTTTTGTATTTCTTAGTGTAACCAAATCAAGACACTTCCAAGGCTTATGCATACTATACCCTCACGTAATTACTGTCCCGTAAAATAAAATTCATTGGTGGTCCCACAGATTTTCAGAACAAATCAATATTCAATGTTCTCCAAATGGAAGAATGTTAATGGTTATCATTTCAGAGCCAAACCGATAAAAGATTTGATCACTAAAAGGATTTTGCAACACTTTCTTAAGTTGACGTCGAAGTGATTAACATCACTTCTTGTCCTTTTTTGTGAACGGGTTAACCAACTTAAAACTGTCGATAAGTTCAAATTTTGTTTTCATTAAGCAGTATCCATCTTTCATTCGCTCCTAGTTATTCGGAGTAAGTACCATAACTATCCTCTTGATATCTCTAGTTTTGTTTTTTCTCGACCATCTGGTTCTATACAGAACAAAAATGTTGATGATAATAATTTTCTGCTTAGACTACTTCTACATGTGTGCAGATTTTCGCTGAGCTGGTATGTCTTACTTCTAACAAAACATGATTGCTTCAAAGTTATAAGAAATCACTACAAAAAGAGGGTAGTCGAAACTTCGTAAATATCATCAAACAATATCCATTCAGCGAGACCAACAATTATTATCACCATTAATATCAGTAGTTTTGTTCCATGATCTGAACGTAAATAAAGCCTGGACAATTGCATGCTGATAAACCTCTACATAGTAGAATAAGCATTTTGACTACGGGATTGTATCAGTTAAGCGTCCTAGAATTCTAAGACATTGGGAAAAAAGTTGGTTGTTCTTTTTTTGAAATCTTGTATCGTAGCTCTTTCGTGACCAAAAGAGCTTGACTTATCACTGGGGGAAATTTTCCGTCCTCTCCAGGTGGTTCCATAATCAGAACGCTTCTTACGAAGGGGACTAGTAGACTTACCAGTAACAGTACGTTAATAAAGGTACTTCCTTAAGTTTTTTATTTTTATTTAATTTTCTCTTCTAGGAACATCATCAGGAGAAAAATAGTCAGTTTTCTTTATTTTTCTCCTGATGATGTTCCTAAAACGAAACCGGTAGAGAAAATTAAATAAAAATCAAAAACTTAAGGAAGTACCTTTATTAACCTACTCAATACATACCTTAAGCTATGGATCTCCAATAATTACCAGTAACACTTCCCTCATTAACTCCTACATCCGTACACTATCTACTCGCCATCTCTACATACAAAATCATCACCATCTATCAACGTTCACCTCCACTATCGTTCACCATCATCGCTACTCTGCAAAACATCTATTAATAACAAACTTGCCATTCATTCATCTATTTATGTCATCAACTATCACATCAACCGTTGTCATTATCACTTACACAATATCATTGCCGTTTTTAACAATCGCCAATCATTCATCACCTTCAGTTAAGAAATCCTCCAACAACTATTCCGATTTTAGCGTGCTGCTGTCTACTATCTACTATCTATCAGCAGAAAACACCGGTATCACTCAAACCATTAATTCGAAAACTTCAAAAAGTTACAGAATTCAGGAAGAAATAGTGGTCCCTCTGATAATTGTCATTGCTTCATTGCAAGCATTTCAATTTTAAAAATAATTTTGCAACACCTATCGCAAATCGCTGCCAAACTGCACCAACACCTATTTTTTCTATACCATCTCTTGGCGTACAAGTCTTCTACAGGCTCAAGTGAAATTATTAAAAGTGCTTTTGTTGATAAGCTGATCAAGTTCTTTAAAACCTCCAATGCTATTTCAAATTATAAATTTCAATGTCACACTTACCCAAAACTTCTTGTTTATTCTTTTGTGGTGAATTGTTTTTCTTGACATCAAGTGTGCCTTTAACAAAATCTGAAGGAAGTGCTTCCTGTTTTGTCAAAATCAGAAACAAGTGGATGTTCTATTGCAATATGGAATTTGAGTACATCAAGCTGCTTTTATTGACTAGTTACCTGCTGTGGGGTTGCGTCCTACAGTTATTTTTAGATATAACGTCTCTAAGGACACTTCTGGTTTAGTATTCTCTTGGGAAAGCCTGTTGCAGCGGTTGTTGCTGTGTCCTTCAACGTTGTTTCAAACTTGCCCAGTTATGGTTTTGAATCTGAAGCTGAATCTTACATTTGACACAAAAATTCTTCTCTCATTATCAATGTTTTACGCAGTAGTTTAAAAACCGTTTGTCAGTTTGAGTTAAGCGAATAAGAATTGTCGGTTAGCAAGTTGTTAGATAAAAAATAAACAGTTTTTCAGTGACTTATTTTTGATTGGTTATCTTGTTCTTTTACGAAGTTCAATTTCTTGAAACAGAACGATAAGTCTTGGAAGTTATGGCAAACCACTGCAAGCTCAATTCTTCGCTCTATACTAGCAATTTTTATTATCTCACTGATTCTAGTAGCTTGCTGTTCAGTGTCTCTAGTGACATTTCAGGCTGCTACTGTCTCATTCTGCCTTACACCATTCTCATTCGCACGCTCTACAACTGATTAAAGATTAGCATGATTGTTTTGCTCCTATCGTCTCCACCACCAAGAAGTCGAGTATTAAAGTACTTCTCCATCAAGGATAAATCATTTACAGCAAAACTAAAATATCTACTTCTGATCGATATAGAAACTTAATATTTCAACCTAGAGAACATTCTGAAGGAAATCGGACCTACACTACAAAACATTTTAAAACAATTTTGAGTCTCTTTTCTATTAGTCACCATTACCAACTTGTCTCTGGTATATCTCGGCACATCTCTGTTTGCGGAACTAAAAGCCAGTTCACACAACACAGATTCTTGATTGTATTGTTAATTTTGCCAAGTTCATGCAGACTGAATGCAGTGTCCACAATCGTTCATCTGCTCTCTTGAAAGATGAACATGATACTGAATTATCTGAAGGCTTCTGTTACACTGTATCCGCCACTGACGATTGATTCAATTTATCTGGACTAAACTAAATGTCGAGAACGACCGAATTGTTGTTTTTACCATCTAGATCGGAGGCCGTGTCGCGTGAACGTTCTCATTAAAACATAAATATGCGCTATTGTAAAAAACCAATTTGGCAAAACGGCCTATTTGCTTTCTTGTGAACAGGTTTCTAGAATCGGATTTTAGTATTTCCTTTTATTTCTCTTTTTGTCTTCTAAACTGTTTAAAGTTTGGCGCAGACGTCATAAATACCATTAGGAAAGCATTTTTCTAAGGCACCACTATCAATGACACCATCACCTTCTGTAATAAGCAACTATGTATATTTACCATAATATTTTATGTTAACTTCTATGCCTTGGTTTCTTCTCTCCTTCACTAATTAATAAAACTTCTTTAGAAGTTTAAAGAAGTATAACTTTATTTGATCTTAGTAACGAGAAAAATGACAGAATTGGTTGCCATGGAAGTTAGAGAATATATAAATTCAATCACGAAGACAGAAACGTTGTAGGTTATTTAATATTTAAAAAAATTCCAAAATTAGTTTTTTGAGTTCAATAATACTTCTGGGATGATTACCGTGAATTGAAAAAAGTGTTGTATTAATTCATTGTCATAGCGCTATAAGCAAACATAGAGGTTTTGGTTCTTATATAATATCAATGATGAAGATGAAGGAGGACGTTAATGCTAACAGTAGTTAGTACATAAATATTGCTTAGGAATATTAAGAATTAATCGTATTTCTAACAAACTTGCGGCATTTTTAAAAAACGATGCTGTGCGACTAGTTCTAGTTTAAGGATCTAATTGGACAAGCTTACATCAGCTCTTGTCATTGCAGATGTGCGAGTCATGGTTACGCTTGATCTAAGTTTCATATTCAAAAGCTTTCCAAGACTTTATCTTCTCACAGAAATTTTTACGGTGAAATCTTTAAAATCGTGTTTAAACAAGAACAGTTCCTTAACTGGATTTCCAGAATGTCTTTTATTCTTCTGCAATCAGAAAAGTATAATAGAATAAGTCGGAATTAATTAGAAAAAAAATACAGATGAACCCAATCAATTGTCTAACACATTTTTTATCTTTGTTTTATTTTTGTGTTTGCTTCAAACCTATTTTTTATGCAGACCTGTACCTTTATCTTACCTTCAGTTTAATTTAAAAGTTTTAGCTAACGTTTAAGGAAAAAACACAGACATGTCCTCAGTTTCTGACAGTAACACCATTCGTTACCTAGTAATTAAGTAAATAACAAAAAATAAGATGATGTAATCATCCACGAGCAGAAAATATTTTAAATCTCAAACACTAAATCAATACTTATGATGGATTCTCAAATATTTCAAAATCATCTAATCATCAGACAAGTCATAGATAAAATATTTTTTGGAACACAAATTATATATATATTTTTTACTTTAATTGCCTGAAAATTTCATAAAATGGAAATATTTCCGAAATAAGAATAATTTTCTACTTTACCCATTCGAAGAAATCCTCAAAAACACAAAAGAATGCGGAAGTACTTTATGTAGCCTTAGGGTATTCTTAAAATATAAGAATACGTCTAGTTCAGTAAGTAATTTTTGGTAATTTTATTAAAAATTGCAAATACACATTAAAAAAACAGAAACGGTTTTTCTTTTAATAAAGACCTTGAACCGACACTAAAAGCACACTTTTAATAAAATAAAGAAATAATAGAATTGCCAATAAATTCTTTTTCTAATAGATATAACTGTTTGTTTCCTAAAACCATTAAAAATTGATGTTGGTGTTAATAAAATGTTATAGTAAAAGTCGTAAAATGAATTGTTTCAGGCAGGTCAGAATTGATTTACAGCTAATTAAATGGCGATCTTAAATTTTTTTTCTTTGTGGTTTTTGGAAAATTGAAAATCATCCATGAAATTATAAAATCAATTAACAGCTTCTCTAGTAAATTAATTTTTATTATTAATGATAATAACAACAAAGAAAGAACGAGTAGAGTTGCAAACGATTACCGTTGTTTTTTCTATATTTACATAAATCAGCTAAAAAAAACATAACAATTCGTATTAATTATGAAGTTCGAGTTAATAATTTTATGATTGATAAATGACTGTGATTATCAATAAAACTAATTTAATTCTTTGTAGCTCATTAAAGATATGACTTCATAACACATTTTTCATTTCTTTCTTTAACATTTTTTTTCTGATTTATTTAGTATTCAACGTATTTTAATTAATACTCCGACAGTATTAATCATCATTTACTAACATTATGAGAAGATAAAGCTATAAAATCATACAAAACAAAATTTGAATTATGTGAGTATGAGAAACATTATTAGGGATTTAGGTCAGGAGATCTAGAAGGCTTTAAACTATACAATAAAGTAAAGCATAAAACGGTTATACATATATAGCACACTGCAAAATAATATGTTCACAAAAAAATCTCGATATAAAGAAGTCAAAGCCAAAAGTATCTATTTTTATAACGTTTTTAACAGACGCAATGTTTTTTCTTTGAGAAAAAACCATAGAGAAGCCTAAAACCTCAAAAATCTCAAAATCAGAAAGTTCTTGACCTTCATTTGCTTTTTGTTGCATTATAGCTTACTGTGCATTCTGCATCACTGGGGCGAGACATTACATACCAGGTCTGTTCAAGTTCTGAATGTATTGCAAAAGTTCCTTGCTAGACTAGATAAAACCATGTTCAATCAAAACAATGTTTAGCAAAAGACGATCAGATTTCTGACGAACGAGAAATAATGAAAAAGATTTCTCTTATAGTTTGACTGAAAATATAAAAATTAAACAAATGCTTGTTATACTATTGTGTGTTTTTCTCTAAACCTTATGCCCAGTTGACATTGTGTCCATCGCTATTGTAAGCTTCTGAGCAGACTTAAAGTAGTTTTTGATGAACGTTTTCTCTGATTTATAAATCGAGTTGAAATTTTGACTTTTGATCAAACCTCGGCGCATCTACTAACTCCAAATATACGTGTCATAGTGTGATGTCATTTAAGATTTAGTTTAAGATCCTAAATAATAGTAATTATCCTAAATAATTTCAAGTACTAATTTGAGCAGGATTTGGGAGCAATAATAATAATCCTGTCACTTTGTCAAAGCTTCCACGTCTAGATAATCATTGAAGTTGCTGCAAATTTAACTCAAACTGTTGTTATCTTAGATTGTAAACCGTGCTAATATATTAATGCTAATAATGTTTTATACACTTATGCGAACCGACTTGAATTATCGAGTTACCTCTAGAAATGTAAATTCACCTCATGTATTGCGTCATTAAAAATTTGTACTTAAGACTAACGTTTGTTTCAGGTGTTTACCCAAGTTTTGATCACAATTAATTAACATCAGTACACTTTCAGAACAGGTTAGTGAGCTGCAGTATTGTCGGAGGTCCGATATCATTTTAAGTCCTTTGAGCATCCATGTACCTACGAAATTCCAAAAAGATTTTTGGAATTAAAGTTTCATGCTTTTTTTCTATTCTGGCTCAATGATGCAAGACCTTTATGTCAGAAGCTACCATAGATGGTGCTCATAAATCTGAAACAAGAACATTCTTCACAATTACGTGTTTGTTCGAACCAACGCCTTCTGCGATTCTTGAGCTAGTGAGCGGGTGCGGGTGAAATTTTGTAATTGGGTTTTTAAAGTCAGAATTTTTCTGTAAACTGAACACACTAAGATATATTTTAGAAATATCTGTCATTTATAAACTATAATTTTTATTAAAATAATTTCAAAATTTATGCAGATAAAAAACACTACACCTATTTGCTCGAACCACTCCTTCTCCAATTTTTGAGCTAGTAAGCAGGTGTAACACCTTAATTATGATTTTATAACTGGATCTTTGTATTCTGTAATTAGGCCACCAAAAACTTTTTTTAAAATTATCTATATAATTTAGAAACAAGAACTTTTATTAAAATAATGTCACAATTTGAACAAAGTTTCGTCTGTAAGTTTATCTCTCTGCATCTTCAAAAACACGATATCTATTTTTGATGTTTTGTTTTAGTTAGATACAAATACAGCAAGTATCTGACTTTTATGGAATATCTTGTGAAAGCTGAACGTGGTAGACGAAGCAGCGATTTCATTACGATTTAAACTGCAACTGCAAGATCCAAGTTTCTGAATTAAAATTTGGTCTTAGTGCGGTAGACTTTACAATTTATAATAGAATAGAATCAAACTGTAAATGAGATTTTCTGAAACCATTGTTTTAGTTTTTAATTGATTTTACAGTTAATCTGTTTTAAATGTGTCTGTCTAAATAAACTAGAAACTAACAAATGTCGTCATTTATTAATCGCACAGTATGTTATTTCACAAACTTCTTAATAATTTATAAAATAATCTTGGCCACAGGACAGATTTTCTAAATTCTCAAAGGAAATTCTGAAAGTACTACTGCAATCCCTGCTGGCCCTTTATGTTATAAAAGATTCACCTCCCTTGGCTTGACCCAATATGCAACTTGGCTTTGGTGGTTGATCATATTTAGTAGATTTTTTCTTTGTGTTAGTTGTTAGTGATTTGAATACCTGCTGTATTGAATATTGGTTTGAAATTGGGTAAAAATTCAGTATAATACTTAAAAAATTTTATTCATTTCTATAAGGAAGTAATTTAATAATAATAACATGAAACAAA
>VTPC01001653.1:0-14876 GCA_011009095.1 Ignelater luminosus
TTACAAATTGAATTAGGGACTTTTACAGGTATAAGCTTACATAATGTTATTAAATATCTGAAAATCCTGAAAATAACGCTAAGAATCCAGAAAAAAACGCTGGAAATCTATTCTAAACACTCAAAGACATTAAATAACAAACAGATTATTTTTATTAGTTTGAAATTACAGACTGCGTCATGCCATTCGAGACATATGGTAAGTATCTTCTAGATCAGCGGTCGGCAACCTTTTAGATATTGCGGACCACTAAATTCGCAATTTAAAATTTCGCGGACCACTAACATAATTTTTAAAAGTACGAATTAATATACAAACATTGACTAATAAATAATATCTGAAGTTGCCGACGACTGTTCTAGATCAAGGCTGGCGCTAGGGTATTTGGCGTCTAGAATATAACAAAATCTTTTATAATTAAGGCGCCTGGTAAACAGGGTGGTGATTGGTGCGTTTATAGTTTCAGCTGTCTTTTTATTCTTCACTGTACAGCACCTATACCGCGACGCCTATGGCAGGTTGCTTCATTATTTACACGTTTTTGCGCCGGTCCTACCGTTATTTGAAGTGAATATTATTACTGTTAATTCTTTGTGTTTTTGGTCCAGCTTAAGTGCATTTTATTTTAGAAGATTGTCATAGGTTCAGCAGCAACACCTTCTGATACCTAACCCTAAACGTACCTGGAAATTCTCTTAATCCTCATAAAATTACATGGTCGGAATTTAAAATTTCTAAAATGCTGGGGTCACATTTAAACTAGAAGTAAATATTTCGAAAACGCTAACACATCGTTCAATAAGTCCCGAGACTAACAACGAAAACAACATTTTTTTTTTCAAAAATCATTTTTATTCATCAATATAATCTCCTTTTAGAGTGATACAATCTTTCCAACGCCTTTCCAACATTTCTATACCATGTTTATAGAAGGATTTATCCTTTGCTTCAAAATAGGCTTCAGTTTCGGCAATGACCTCCTCATTCGAGCCAAATTTGTTTCCCTGGAGCATTTTTTTGAGATCAGTAAAGAGCCAGTAGTCGCTGGGGGCTAAATCTGGCGAATACGGGGGGTGGGGAAGCAAATCAAAGCCCAACTCGTAGATTTTTGCCATTGTTTTCATGGACTTGTGGCATGGTGCATTGTCTTGCTGAAAAAGGATTTTTTTCTTCTTCATGTGCGGTCGTTTTGCTGCGATCTCCTCCTTCAAACGTACCAACAAGTCAATATAATAATCACTGTTGATCGATTTACCTTTTTCCAGGTAGTCAATGAAAATGACGCCATGTGTATCCCAAAAAACAGACGCCATGACTTTGCCAGCAGATTGCTGCGTTTTTGGACGCTTTGGGCGGCTTTCGCCAGCCATGCGCCACTCAGATGATTGCCGATTCGACTCCGGAGTGAAATGATGTATCCATGTTTCATCCATGGTCACGTATCGACGCAGGAAATCCTTTTTATTGCGAGTAAATAGCGATAAACAGCTCTCTGAATCGTCGATTCGTTGCTGTTTTTGTTCCATTGAAAGCAATCGCGGCACCCACTTGGAAAAAACCTTTTTCATGCTCAATTTTTCATGAAGGATTGTAAATACGCTTCCAGATGATATCCGTGTCATTTCTGCAATCTCACGGACCTTTACTTTGCGATTTTTCATTACGATTTTGAATACTTCACTCACATTTTCCGGTGTAACGGCTTCCAAAGGCCTACCCGAACGTTCCGCATCGTTTGTGTCCGTACGACCACGTTTAAACTCAGCATACCAACGACAAATCGTTGATTTGGATGGAGAGGAGTCCGGGTAACGTTTCTCAAGCCATTGCTGGGCTTCTACGGTGTTTTTACCCATTAAAAAACAATGTTTTATCAACACGCGAAACTCGCTTTGTTCCATTTTTCAAACAAATTACAAAGTGACTTTACTCTAACCTCGATAACTCTGCTGTTTGTGGTCCAATCGACGTGAAAGTTTTACACGTTTCATGTGACGGTTCGCACTCTAGGGAAACGTGGCTAGTTTGGTACTACTAGCACCATCTCTGGGTTAGTCTCGGGACTTATTGAACGATGTGTTAAATCTTACACTCCCTGCCTTAGTAGTATTTGTAACGGAATTCACACAAGTAGCGGTAGACAGAATATCCAGCGTACAGAAATATCTATTTATGTTAAAATCAGCTGAATTTAAAGCACGAGAAAACTTAATTTGAATCGCCTATAAGTAAATAAATGTATTTTCAAAACATTCTGTTTGATAAAAATCGAAAATTAGTTGTGTACAAAAGTCCCAGAATTTACTTATCAGTATCAACAATGTTATCTATATTATATTCAGATTTTAGTTTCAAATCAGGATTTTATGTGAGCGAAGGCGAATGGACAAAAAATTTTCAAATTTCAAAAACATTTTCATGGCGTGTAGCTATATTGGCAACATTGCAAACACTTCCCACCAATCGGCATACCGGATATTTACAACCAGTAATCAGCTGTTATGCAAGTAAACGACCTATGTGCTATGACCTTGACCATTAAATTTCAAACCAAACAAACGAATTGACGATTGACGGTTTGCGAGTTGTGATCAGTTGGCCGGGTGTTGTTTTGTCTTCCGTGCGTATTATTGTAAATATCGCATATTTATCATATTTATACGAATTATCTTCATTAATCTACTTTCCCGTAGTTAATTTGATTTGTGTAAGTAATCTGATATATTTTTCAACGGTAAAAATAATGAATTATCCAACGTTTGCCGCCACGTAGAAAAATATTAACCTAAATTTGCATGGAGACTACAAATAAAGTTTTCTTACGCGGTTTCAGCATAGATGTGGTTTATTCAAGCCGCAATCTGTGTATGAAATATAAGAGTCTGATAAAGAAGATTGAAACTAATTTGGAAATATATGACAAAATGAGTGGTGTTAAAGGTAGAGCAAAATCTTGTGATGATGTAATTAATAGTTTCAATGCCAGTTTTAAGGGATTTGACAATGATAGTGGTTATATATCACAAGCGGTGGAATCTAACTCATCTGTTGAAACAACAGGTGATAATCGATTTATAGAAGCGATGGCTTCTTTGTCAGCAGGCAGTATATATGTAAATGAAGACGCATTATTAGAAAAGCCACACATATCACCAAAACATACAGGGCAAGTGGAAGACAAGGATGAAGACTATCAAGAATTTGATCATTTATTTTTTATGTCGAGCATTGCTGCACCAATGTTAGATTCATCTGTAACCAGTCAGAACACAAATTTTAGTGGTTTTGAAGGTGATGAGTCGGAAGTTTCCGAGACTTCAGGTATTATACCAGTTGCAACTCCTCTTATAGTGCCTTCTAATGTACTTGTTAACAAAGATAAAAGTTGTTTAAAGCAAAATGATGAGGATTCAGACAATTTAAAAGAAAATGATTCGAATTACCTCAATGTGAAAAGTAAGCCTGTCGACTCAGCTTGTGAAGATGATTGTACAGATAATAAAAGTTTAACTTCAATCGAAAATGGTAAAAGTGCTATTAACGAACAAACAAGTGGTATAATGGACACTAATGTTAATGATACGTCGTTTGAAAGCTTCTATTCTCATCTTTGTGGTTTGTATACAAGAAGTGATTTTCCTGCTGAAGATCTTGGCAAAATTTCTATTAATCCAAATAGTTTGCATAATTTTAATGATTTTGGAAAAGAAAAAGATCAAGAAAATGCTGTCTTTAGTAGCCCATATAAAAATTCTTATGTGGAATTGGAAACAGTGCCTAATAAAGAATCGAGTGTGGAATTTTCCGGTACAACCTCATGCAGTTTTCAGAATTCGGATTATGTGAAACAAGGCACAGGTTTTACAGATACAACATGTAAAGGTTCCTATATAGAACTAGAAGGAATAAATAAAAAAACCACCATTATTACTTGTGATGATTCAGATCTAACTACTTCGGTAATTCATAATTCCAAAAGAAAAGAATCGCATGATTTATTAAATGGAAAACAATCATTTAAAGTACAAGATTCTAATTGGCAAAAAGCATCTTTAACGCCTTTAAAACAATACAAGAATCCAGTAAATCCTGATATAAGTCCTGAATTATTTTCCGACGAAGAATCTTTAGAACAATTTTCCCATAATGAAAGTTTCGCACTTATTCAAAAGGCATGTGAACAAAAGTATACAACAAAGAATGATCGTAAATTGCTTCAACGTGCACAAGAATCGTTGTGTGGAGTTTTACCTCCACCAAGTGTTACAATTATTCAAATGTCTGTTAATGAAATGTTACAAAGAATTAATGCTAATAGACATTTCTTTGCTGTAAATTCTATTTGCGATTTGGTGGATAATTGTGATACAGTAAATAAAACTGAAGTACAAACGCAATCTGTAAATAGTAGTAATTTAAAAAGTAACAACACTTATGAAATAAAAGAATCCCTTCTAGTCACTTGCAAAAGGGAGGATTTTAATCCAGAGGATTGGCCAGATATTATACAATTTCGTTATCATGGTTTACAGTAAGTATTAAAAATGTCTGATGCATCTTCTTATACATTTATATGAATTTCTTTTATAGTTATAACAGAAGTAAAATAAGTGAAGATTTTGAACATTTATGCCTTAAATATGCTGAAAGATACATTGGTGCTGAAACACAATCAAGTTGTACTGTATTCGGAACAGATATCTTAAGCCCATCAAAACGTAGATGTAAATTTAAACGTGTAGCTAAATCACCAGGAAAACGTCTAAGCCATCTAGCAAAACGTAGAATTAGTTTTACTAATATTGCATCGCAATGTGGTGCTGCAGCTAGTAGTTGTTCGCTTATTGGTGCTAGAACAAGGCAGATCATGGTCGATGCTAGGTAAGATTACTTTTGTTTGTTCTTTTAATAACAAAGTTGATTTTTATTTAAAATCTTTAGGAAATTCGAATTACTCTCAAGAAGAAAAAGTCCCAGGAAGAAGAGTCCACGAAAAACTCCTGGAAAAAGCCCCAGGAAAAAAGTGAACACCCCTAGTAGTTCATCTAAAAAACGTTTCTCTCTAAGACTAAAATCAAACGAGGAGGATAGTTTAAGTTCGGTTGCATCAACATCCAGTTCAAGAGCAAGTGTTACTAAAAGAGCACTATTTCAAAGTCCTCCAGATAAAGGAGAGACGACAAATGGTTTATTGCAATTGTTTGGATCTAGTATGTGATTTATTATTTAAGTTAAAAAACTTGTTAAAACAATATGTTTGTAGATATGTCGAATGAATCATCACAATCAGCTAAACGTAGAACTCCTCGAAGGGCCTTATTTAATTCCCCTTTGAAGTCATCACCTTCCAAAATGAGTAAGTGTATAATATGTTCTGTTTTCAATTTGCATATTGTGTTTATTATAATGAACCTTTATGTAATTCAACATTAAGTTTTGTGGGTAATATGATCTATATGAGGATCGTTTCTTTCTTTTTTTTTGGCATTTTCTGAATTTTCTTTGTCGAATTTTAATAAACGAAATATTCCATCCCAAGTAGTTGTATGCGAGTTCCAGATATTTCCGATTTTTTTTTCACTCTTGAGGCGAATTTTTGGGAGTCTAAATGTCACTGTACCAAATCACGTCATCATAAGAAAGTCTGGTTTTTGGTTACATTCTCATTAATTGCTTGAACAAGATGTTCCGGTGGTGTTATCTTTACTCAAGTTCGTTAAGTTTTCACCAAGGATTTTGCCACATTTATCCCAAAATGTCCAATGCCTCACCAATCCTAAGCTTTATAAGCCTAATCCTGTAGACCCTGGCAGCTGACAGCCTCCTGCAAAGCCATTATTTTTACACTTGTCTAAAACAGTTTTGAAATGTGAGTACAGCATATACAGTTCATATCTTTATATGTTTGAAGCCATGGCATACTAAGTGGGAAATGCTTTTTATTTAAAAAAAAAATAAGATAATTTCGTTTTTAGCAAATATCTGGTAAGCCGTGAACTTTTTTGAAAAAACAAAAGCATAAGTAAACTGATCTCCAAAATAGCCAAATCTTTTCTAATTTAACCGACTTCGTATCTCTTACAATTTCCAAGATCCCAATAGTGAGCATTGAAATGTGGACACACTGTATACAAAGTGTTCATAAATGTTTCTGGGTCTAGTGGCCTGGGCAATCATGCTTGCGACTGCATTTGCCACCTTTTGAGAAATAAGATATGTATTAGAATGTTTGTCTCATTACATGCATTGCATCATTGTTATGATGGTTGCCTAATCTTATGTTTTTTTAAGAATTAATAAATTAAAATTAGTTGTCAATAAACCTACAACTTTGGTCTTGAAAAAGATTTTTTTGTACAATAAATGCAATTAGAGAGAAGAAATGTGGAACAATACAACAAATTTCAGCACAAGATTAACTAAATTACTAAATGCATGACAATGACATTTGCAATTGACAAATGACAGAAAACAAATACGTATTAGTGCCATTTTACACGGTAACAAATTTTTTATAAAATTTGTGAACAAATTTGATACATAATTTTTATGACAAAAATTCTGTATTTATTAAACATCATGTATGGCACGTTATAACAAATTTGAAAACAAATTTATAAGAAAATATGCGCAAATAGAAACTGTGCATAATATTTGACCTTGCTGTTGATTGACAAATAAATATTTCATATTCGTCAATTAACAACGTCACTTGTTCTTTTGACCAACTTATTTTTTATTATTATTACAAATAATTATAAAAAACTTGCACCTGAGAAACAACCACGGATAACCACGTTTTCAATCAAATACTCTTGACCTTAACCTCAAACTTAGTGGTTGCTTTGCGCCGATGTAGTGCGCCGATTTGGTAACAAATTCATCAGTATTTTGAACCTGTTTTAAAAAATTTGTTATGTAGCAAATTCGATACCAAATTTTATAAAAACTGTATGCTACGAGTCAAAAAATCTTGTATCAAATTTGTTCACAAATTTTATAAAAAATTTGTTATCGTGTAAAGTGGCACTTAGTTGTTGAAATAAATAAACAAGGCCGTACATCAAAATTAGATTCCATAGCGAACTGGATCCAGAAACATTTATGAATATTTTGTATACGAAAGTATAAAATAATAAATCGAAAAACACCAACTGTATACTGGTGTTGTAGCGAACATTGTCGACTATTATAAAAAACTAAACCACTTAGTTTTGATGAAGGACCATGATATTGGATTAAGATAACCCTTTAAATAAGCACAATTCATTTTTGCAAATATTATAATAAAATCAATAAACAAACAATCTTCAAATGCAGTTTTTTAGAAGAAACCTTGCCTTAACAATGCAAGGGTGATTAAACATTACAAGAAGATAAAAAAAACCATAGAATGACCGATAGTCTAAAATATAGTAGAGGCACCGAATCAAATGATGCACATCATCATGATATAACTTTTGATTAAGAAATGTATCCCATTTATTTATAGTTTATATGCAGCTGACATAATGATTGTATAGTTTGTAACAAAAAAACAATAGTAATAAGTTGCTTTACACAAAGATTTCGGCATGATTATAATGTCGCGTTGTTCTAGGATCACACAACTAGTTCTGCAAAGAACTCTTTTATAAAACACGAATTTATAAACATTAACACAAATCTTGAATGCACAGAAAGTGAGGTTAGACTCTGATATTTTTAGTAATCAATTCTTCAATCGATTAGTAAACATTTCAAGAAAATTAACCATATTCTGTTAATTCTACTATTTGTTTTATTTCTAAGAAATAACAGCGATTTTGATTTTTAACAGATGGCATTAGAAAATTCTGTCAATGACGTGCATTGTTTGATTCGGCCCTCTACTGTAACACCTAAAAAAGTTAAAACATTGGAAAAATATAAACTCTTAAAGCTAATAACAATTTGACCTATTGTTTTAGTGGTAAGTAATAAAAATATTAAATAACTTTCGTTTTGATTAAAATATAAATCATCAAAATTAATAAAAAATATTTTTTTGGACTTGTATTGAGATCAAAATAAAATTATTTTTTTGTTTCGTACATGTCAAAGCTTTGACGGGAACTTGCAGAACACCCTGTTGTCTCATTTCTGGGTCTGGCAGAATCCCCAAGACTTGATTACAGGTAACATAAGGCTTGTCCAATAAATAGGGAGACTAACTTTCGGTTAACATTGTTGTAATCAGTTTAAGACATACAATCTAGTTACACTGTGTAATTTTTTAAATAATCTCTTCTACTAATAGTATATGGCAATAATTGACTCACTAATCAGCAGTTGTCAAAATGTCGCGGAAAGAAAGAGGAACACTTTCGAAACGCATTATCCAAATCTACAAAAATATTGCAAATCACAATAAGTTTAAAACTTCTTATTACTTCTAAAACAAGTAAATTCCGAAATCAATCATATACAAAGTTATGTGAAGATATGATACTTTAAGATGAGATAACTACAAAAAGATTTCTGACCGTCCATTGTCTGTGAGCACCACTAATAATGTTAAGAAAGTCGAGTACCTTTTTAGGCAATGTTACATCACGGATGAAATCATGACTGGTGAAGAGTATTTGAAAAATGTGTTAAGGAAAGATTTAGTCCTTTCATATGGAAGAATAAAAATCGCAAAGTACTTTTCTAACCTGACATGCCTACTGTTTATTATACCAACAAGGCTACAGATTACTTGCAACAACAAGAATTTACTTTTACATCAAAATTTGGAAATGATCTTAATGTTCCTAAAGTGAAAGCTATCGGACAATTTTGGGCCCTATGCAAAAAGAAATGTTTAAAACATGCTGTTATGCCAAAAAATCTTGGTAGATTTCAAAGAGTATTTAAAATAATTTTGGGAAAAGTTATCAAAAGTAATGGAAACGAGGTTATGAGCACAGCCTTAAACATTTTGAGAAGAATTGAATAGCAAGAAGTTGATGGAGCAAATACTATATAAATCTAATGTTAGTAATAAAGAAATTAAGTTAATAAGATTTATATGGAAAAACTGTGTTTTAATAGAGTCTCCCTACTTATTGGACAAGCCTTATGAAACATCAGAATCGTTCATTCAAAACAGAATAGTTTTCACCCACAACTTCACCACCCTTGCCTTTATAAACACTGATGCAAACGCCTCCTTGAGAAGGAGGTCAGTGGGTCTCAGTATTGGTTCAGCCTGTTGTTTGGGTTTCCCAAGATTGTGAAAAGTCAGTTGTTTGGCAATTGGCCCCCCTGTGATTTCTTTTAGCTGCGGCTGGGCCACTTCAGGGTCTCAGTCATATTATCTTTTTTTTCTATCTCCTCCTGTAACTTCTGAACTTCTCAGACAGCCTTCAATCCGTTCTTCAAGACAGTTTTCCTTCCCCTTCTTTTATTACCGTTGGAAGTTGAAGAGATGATAGCGTCCTGAAGTGATGAAGTCGTACCTTCTGCTGATTCTCTGCCTGATTCTTCTTTGACTAAGTTCACCTGCTGTCTTCTTCGTTGCCGTTTTTCTTCTGTCCATCTTAGCTTGCCTATGTTCCTGTTCATTCATGTCACGAGTGACATACTGGACATTTTAACTTTAAAAGTCATTTACTAGTTAATTGCTATTGAATGAGGGACCTAATGTCCATTATGGTTCTTCAATACAACTAGAGCATCAAAAATATAGGTGTTGTATTGGACATTGAATAAAAATACCCTTCATGTTATCTTCCACCGGGATGCTTTGAAAGTACTTGGACAGCAAATGCCCAAAGAAAAGAAAAATGACCCATGAATCAAAAACTTAACTAAATTGGAATCACCCTATACATAAAACATAGGTCATATTGTTATATTATTGAAATAATTTTTAAAATTTTCTCTGATGTGTAAAAATGCTCTTAACTCAAAACTAGATAACTAGTCACATTTCACAAATTGTAGAAGTGAATTGTTCACAAATTATGATTTTTATTAAAAAATCTAAAACATGAAATGATAGATAGTAAAATCATGAGTAACTGTTATTTTAGGTATATCAAGTTTGTATCCAGCAAAACGTAAGATGACTCCCAAGAGAGCATTGTTCATGTCTCCAGAAAAATCACCCTCTAAGCGTATCGAAAACTGTGATAGAAAACGTAAAAGGATAGATTCAGAGAGTGAACAACCCAATAAAATATCACGAATCATATCTTCAGAGTTAAAGAGTTCTTCGAATGAATCGTCCAGAACAGTTACAAGATCCCAAAGTTCGACAACATCTAGTTTTCAAACTCAAGACATTGTTGCACATAGAAAGAAGGTATAATTGTTATTTTTTTCTGTTAGTATGTTATTTCTAACTTTCTGTTTTCTAGAAAATGTTATGGGCTGTTGCTGAAGCTTTACGTTCTCAAAATATTGACATGAAACATCCACAATTTAAAGTTTTTGCCTCTGTATTAGCTCGACTGATTCGTCACTTCCTTCCTAATCTTTTTACTAATGGACCTCGACCTGAAGGCAGTTCTACTGAAAGCATGTTACGTATTGCTCGGCAACACGTTTTTGCTGTCACAAGAGGTAAAACTGTGGAACAAATAATAAAAGAAGCAGAGAGCAAGGTACGTGTTGCTAAACCTAGTGGTTATGTAGGTTTAGAGAAGGTGGAATCTATGAGAAACAAAGAAAATGTGTTGCAAGATCGTGTAAATATTATTGGCAGCGGTAGATTACAATCAGATGCTAGTCACCTGAATAAAAACAGTCGACCTGCAAATGTAGAACGCATTCGTAAGGTTATTGATTTTGGAGAAGAGGACAACGTAAAAAATCAAAGTAGCAGGTGACCAGAAGCAATGTCCAGGCTTGTTCTAAAGCAACCTGGTATTTTTAATAGAAGTAATGGCAACAGTAAAACTATCATACATTTTCGTTAATTTAAATAGATTTCTTTGTATGTATTCATTTTATCTAAATCACTTGAGCGATAATTGTTATTGTATAAAAATTCATAAAATTTCCCTTTTTTTAAACATTGAGAAAAACTGACTATTTAATAGTACTTATGTATAATTGACTGATTTAAGGAAATGTTCTGGATGTGTTCAGCTTGTTAAACGTTTCATGCTCAAATAATTTTATTGCAATTAGTTTTAGAATCGTCTTTGTTTTTTAATTCTTAGGTTTTGGTTTTTAACACTTTGAATGCGAGTCATATGTATGCTACTTACCCCAGAGGCTAAGATATGATTTTTGCGAAATCGTAGTAAAATCCATCTAAACCATTTATAAAAAAGTTTTTTAAATAATTGTTCACATAAATAATGGCCTGATAGGGTATGACGTGTATACACGTCACACGCACTAAGCGTATAATTGTCACCTTAAGACGGATGACGTTTACGCACGTCATACAATTTTTTTTATTTTTACAGTGAAAATATATAAAAACAAAATTTATTTATAAAAAAAACAAAATTATAAATATACAATTATAAGTTTTGTGAAATTCCCCGAATCATGGAGTAACACACAGGGTGGGTCTGTTTTTGCGTGGTGCGCAATGGTAAGCGGTTTCCTTCCTGATTTTTTACACAAAAGTTGTAATTATTTTAAAAATTTATACAGTCTCCAAGAGGCTGACCAAATATTATAACTTCACTAACAAAGCTAAATATTCTACACGCATTGAAATGCACAAAGCAATTGGACGTGTGTATACGTCATCCGCATTGGGGGTTGAGGGCGCATGATGTGCGTATACGTCATTCGCACTCAAAGTGTTAATAGGTATTTATTTATAGTTTTTAGCTTAATGAACTGTAGAAAATTTGAAGATTTTGTATCAAAATGTTTTTAAGTAACTTGTAAATAGTGCAATAATGGACCAATAAAAACTTTAAGAGTAATTTGGGGACTGCACAAATGATTGTGATTTTCTTGTCAAAGTTGGCAATAGAAAAAAAATAGAATTATCATATTGACATTACTGATAGTCTGTTATAATCAAATCAAAGGTACTGGATTAATAATTACATTTTTTGGCCTGTAAAAGACACTACTGGGTAGTGTTATATTTGACATCGTTATATATATATTTGATATTTGTAAAAAGTTTATAATTTCTAAATTAAAAAAAAATAATAAAACCAAGGATAGTATAATTATAGGATATTTAGTTTCCAAAATTTATTTCGAGTAGGTTGTGATTGAACTTGTTTGGTTGACAAAAACAATAATGGCATTTTAAAAAGCTAAATCAATTTCATTGTATAAAAATAGAGAGTAAAGTAAAACTACTATTCTTTAAAAATCTTTAATCTTCCTGAAAATAATACAAATAAAACTAAAAAAAAATAATAAAAATTTTCAAATTGGAAAAACTATTGGTGTTCTTTTTTTGTGAAATTAGTTTAATATTTTTAAAATGCCAAATATTGTCATTCATCACTTAAGTCAGTCACAGTCATAGCCTACTTCAGATGAATGTTTTTTTAATCATTGAAATTATCACAATATTTGACAAGACTGGCCTACATCTTAATGAAGTGAAATTTACTGTATCCTTTATTTTCTTTAATGTTAGTTGGTTTTTTATAAAATAATAAATCGCATTCATTTATGCGCATCTAGTATAATTCAAAACAAAAATGTTGCTATGGTTTGAGATATGTTTAACAATGAAAAGCATTGTACTTTTGTTTAACAATTTTAATGACTGCCTAAGATGATAAGTTGTGTTATTTAATAATGCTTTTGTTGAAAATACTGCTCATTATAAAATATGCACGCACAATAAACACAAATTATGTTTGGATTTTCTCATTAATATAATGTTTTGAAAGCAATGTAAAATGTTATTTTATTGAAATAAAACATTTTTATTTGTAACTTTTGAATTTTAAATAGGTGAGGCTGCAACTAGAAAATTTGCATAATAATTAAAACCTAACCTTGTTCATAAGTACCAGTAAAGGTAGGATAGAGAATATGAACATAAGATTTTATCATAAAAGGTTCTTACGACGACAGCTTATTCCATGGGCGTGTAATGTGTTTGAAAAATATTATGGAATTGTCAAAGAAAAGACGATTTAGCAAATAATTCAAACAAAACAATAATAACAAATAAATGCAAACAACAAATATAATAACAGTAAATTATAAAATTGGTAAAAATATAATCGAGAAATTGCACTTAACCACAAATGTGGAAGGAAAGAACGCAAAAATAATATACAATGCTGCTTGGCTACACCACTGGTGAACATTTAGGAAATTTTTACCATGATATCATCCAGTAAAGAATGTTATAAGAAAACAGTCTTAAAAGATTCCCAAAGTATGGATAATGGGTTTCAAGTTTTTTGCATTGCAAATATAAGACATTTTCCCTCCTGATCCCTTATTACTCTAAGGGTAAAACAATCTATCTAGCTCTTTATCAATTGCAAATCATACTTTCCATCTTTTATTAATTGTAGTATTGTATTGATAATAATTAAAATAAATTAAAAATGAGTAAAGGATAAAAAATATGATTTGTAATTATAAGAAAGAGGTAAATATGTTTGTTTTACTCTCAATGTACGTCACATGCACCTTCTCAATTGCACAGTGACATAACCTTCTTTATTATTTCTTTATAAAAATATAATACAAGGTCATTTTATTTTCCCTGAAATGTACATATACAACTTATGTCTCTTCAAGGCCTTTGAAACGACAAGGTATTTTATATTCCTCATGAATTTAAAAGTTGAATATTATCTCTTTCTTGTTAGATCTCCTTAGTACTGATATTCTTAAAACCATAAGCATCAACATCTATTAAATTACCCTTTAAGGTTCTTTGTAATTAAATTTTGATCCCAAACAGCAAAAACATCATATCTCAAATTTGTGGAATGTGTATTACATTGGAAGAAGATCGGGAAATGGGATAGACTGAGGACTAAGCTGACATATGCATTGACTGTGTCTTATCTAGTATCTGTGAAGTAAAATGCCATAAAAATAAAAATTTGATGCAGAATGTATTGACATTAGGTTTGTTCATCTGCTTAGCACTTTTTGAACTTTTCACATTGTAAGTTCGGTAAGTATCAAGTAAGCCACATGAAAGAAGATAAACTCACAAAAATAATCTATGAAACAAAAGTACAAGGGCGAAAAACAAAGGGAAGACCAAGAAAGATATGGACAGAGGGAATTAGAGAAGTAGAAAGAAGAAGAATCAAATGAGAAGAAGTAAAAGAAAACAACGGAAAACATTACATCATTACCTAGAAACACATCCATCCATCAGTCGATACACTAATTCTATATTTGCTGATAACTGTGTGTACCAAAGTAAAAATAATGCGATGTTGCACTACCTCGCATAGCGTATGTATACGACAACGAAAAAAAACTTGAAAATTATGTTTAACTTTCTTCTCAGGGGTCATACAAAATTTGCGTCAGATAGAGTGTTTGGACTTTTTAAATTAAAATTTAATAATAAAATATATGTAAGCACGTTAGACCTTTGTGTATTGATTGTGATAAACAAGACTTAGTAGCACCTAAACCAGAAGCTGAATTGAACAAAAATAAACAAAAGAAAAAAGAATTTTAACAACTTATGCTTTTGTGTAAATGTAGTACATGTGTTAACTTAACGAATTTGCACTCGAAATGTGGGAAATAAGTGAGTTATTGTACTTGAATTTGTATAAGTTTAGGTATCCAAATCCATCAATAACTCAAAAATGGTATTTTGACACACTAGGGGCCGGTTGCACCGACAAAAGTTAAATACATTGGTTAAATGGACTAACTTTGGTTAGTTAATTAGGGTTAATATTCCTTAACCGAGATTAAAGTTTTCCTGTTGCATCAACACT
>VTPC01001653.1:20020-40465 GCA_011009095.1 Ignelater luminosus
CAGGAAAATATTATAAAATGTAATTGTAATAAAATAGGCAAAATTATTTAAAAAAAAGCGAAATAAAGGGCAAAATATGAAAATTGTGGTAGGCTTTTTAAAATCTGCATACAGATAAGCAATTGCAAACGAAACATTTTTTTTTCATGACTTTACAAAATTTGGTCAAATAAGTCTATTTTTCAGACATTTTTTCTAAAAATGTCAAATTTGATAGGTAATGGACCAACATGATTACTTTTAATTAAGTCATTTTTGGTTCTGGAGCAAGCAAAACCTGATGCTGGAGACAGATTTTTCATAAGTCATTCAATAAAGATTTTTCTCATATCGTACAGAGTTTTTGGTGGACACTGTATATAATTAATTATTTTTGGGAATTACATTTAAGATTAAATAAAAGTGTAATCAAAGTAAAGAAAACGTCGCTTAATCTTTTAGTTTTTCTAAAATAAAAAGTGTCGAAAAATTATGGTGCATCCTTTATTTTATTATTATTATTATATTGTTTTAAAAATATAAAAGTTCGAAAACGAAAATTATTTTTGTTCAAGATTGTTTTTAATAATGCAACGTAGTTATTTTAAATGTTAATTACAAAAACAAACAGAAAGGTATTTAATTTGGATAACCGTGTTGCTCAAACAATTTATTCATTTTCTATAGCATGGTGTTGAGAGCATTTAGCAAGCATCGTTGACAACTATTGAGTACTACATTGAACCGCAGCAATACTCTGAACAAAGGTGTTCACTAAACGCTGACTTGCTGTTGATGACTTGAATGTAAAGCATCATTTTGGAACTTCCTACTCGTTCAAAAACCTTCACTTTACACTCTTGCTATATAAATAACTATTTTGCTTGACCATCTGTAAAATTGGTATTTTACAACTCGTCAGTGTCAGTAATTGACAATTTATTATAAACATTTGCAATAAATTTGATGTATCAATGTTATAGTCATATCTATGTTAAACATATAATGAATTCATGATACACACTTTATGATCTTGGCCAACTTCATGTTTTAATCTACTGTCAATGGCTTTTTTTTACTATTTTCTTTATAATACAGTCTTGCAAAGCATATTGTTATAACTCGTAAGAAATTTATGGTAAGAGGACCAACGAGTGGCATAAATCTTACGAGTATAACTCTTTATATAAATAACTATTTTCTAAGCATACCATTTAAATTACCTTTACAAAAATCTACAACTCTGGAACGTGACAGTCTTTTTATATATATGTTACAGAGAAGGTGAATGTAGCAAGTCTTTTGTTTTTTTTGAAATACTAATTAAAGACATTTCAAAATAATTACCTAAAAGGGAATGTTCCCTGGAATACAGGCCAGGCAAATTTATAAAAGGTTAGATACAGTGATTTAAACGATTAGCGATTTTGATTTGACAAATTGCTAATTCTATTCAAACACATGATTACAGTAGCTTCAGACTGCTACCACCTTGAAATAATCTGTTAAGGCAAAATAACAATACACAATATAACAACCTCAAACAATTATATATATATTTTGTAACATATTGAAAATATTATTGGACCATTTAAAAATGCCATAAAAGTGGCATTTAACGATTGTATGGTGTCAAATCCACAGAAATTGATTTCTATTTACAACATACCAAAGCCAGTGAAAACAGTATATGGCTTGCCATTTATGTATATCAAAATATATAGTATCTTCATTTGAAAAACCTTGAATTTGGCCTCTTAATCGGTTAGCTTTTACTGCTTTTAATTTCGATGTATATGTGACAGATCGCAATGTACCAGTCAAAATCTAAGGTAAATTTAGTAGAACCAGAACCTGAAGATGATTTAGAAAGAATGGAGGTATTACCAAACCAGATTATTCACAATTTTGATTATGCTATTTTAACTATGGCTAAGGAGGCTACATCTGCTGCTTCGACAATTCATAAATTAATAACGCGTAACACTAGAGAAAATGAGACCGTGTCTTGAAGGAATAAACTAATTACTAAACAAAAAAGAATGAAAAGTTAAATTTATACTGACATGTTAGAAAAAGACATTCTTTCTTTAAAGCAATCGGAAAGTAGTAAATTAGAGTACAAAAATCTAAGACAGTTTGCGAGAACTTTTCTGATTCTGAGCCAGTTGCTTCTCTGTCTAAGTTAACTGATTCAGATGATGTAAGCTCAAATTTGCGTATTCTGATGAAGAAACAGGTGGTTCCAGATTCTTACTAGATAGTGACATCCTAAAAGAAAATTACTATGTGTGTTCGTACGTATGTATTCTATGTTGGTAAAATTATACAGGTGACAAATCAATTGATGTAAAATTCTTTGAGAAAAACGAGACAAATTTGTTTTCCCTCTAATCGAGTTTAGAAGAACTGATATTGAATCGCGTTCACCAAATCCCTTTGATGTACCTGGAACAGCTGGACCTCATTTTCACTTTAGATTTGATGTAGTTCTATTCATTTACAATATGTGATAATTGTCGTCTCTTTTGTTTTTATTCACCTGGTAAGAAATTAAAAGTTATGAAGTATGAACCATCTCGATATCTACTACCATTTGGGAGTTACAAAGCTTTAAATACAATTTACCGGATTTTCGAGGGTGGCTTTTACCCCATTAACGTGAGCTCAGCCAATACAAAAAAGTGTCTAATGTTTTATGTCTTTGATGTCGATATATCTAAATGTTACGTGTTGTCACTTATAAAATAGTTTGTTCTATGAATCATTCTACTATAAAGTGAAGAAAAATCTATCAGTTGTTCTTCTTCTTGCAGAGATAGGCTGATAGATGTATTCTCAAATGGATTGATTACCCAATTCAATGTCTTCTTCTGCGAAAAAGTATTTGTGGAAATTAGCGCTCAAGTTCTCTAAATAACCCTCCACTGTCTGTAGCAACATGTTTTTATGATTCTCTTCGGGTGGGTAACTCTGGACAAATTTTCACATCGTGGGAAACACCTCAAAGCAGTTTTCTTCTATTTTCTTATTCCATAATTGTATTTTCTTACAAAAAGCCTTGACCCTTTCACGTAAATCAAATATATTTGTATTATTTCCCTGAAGTTGAAGATTGAGTGAACTAAGTTTTTTGAATATCTTTACTAAGTAGAAGAGTTTCATTAAAAATAAATCGTAAAATTCTTCCTTGCTTGAGAATATTGCTAAATCATTTCTCATTTCATAGATGCGCTTGAACACCTTACTGCGTGAAAATCATCTGGATGAAGAATAAAACAAGAATGAGTTATGTTCAGCTTCCACATCTTCACAAAGAGCATCAAAAATCCTTGATTTTAGATATCAATAACTACTGTTAAAACAATATTTGGCCCAGGACTTTGCGATTTTGATGCTAAAGCTTCCCGGTAAATCATGCAGGGTATTCAGACTAGTCCTGGAGATTTCTTGTTCACAAGTATTTGTAAACTCTTATATCTTCCAGACATGGCTTGAGCTCCATCGCATCGGTGCAAACTCCAACACAATCTTTCTACTGCAAGTGTGCGCTAACAATAGCATTATTTGTAATTCTGAACAACTCTATATCAGTTGCTCTTTCTTCTGACAGAATCTGATACAAGAAATCTAATCAAAATTGTTACTGCTGCCTGTTGCTTCATCAAGTTGAATGGCAAATAATCTTCCAACTAATTCAGATTTAAGCTGTTACTGAATATTCACAGATGCACATATTGTTAATTCTTTGGTAAATTGTATCATTTGACAGAGGAATCTTCTTAAGTTGTTTAGCATAGCTTTCACCAAACATCATTTCTACAATGTTTATAGCAGCTGATAGAATGAGTAGCCATGGAATCGTAGGTGGCCTTTTTACATTTGGCTATTTTATAAACCACTTTGTATTATGCGAATATAGCTCTTTGATATACTGTGAGAACTTTGTGGAAATTTGAGTTCTGTTTTTCAAAAGATATGAGTTTCTCTGCAAGAAATTCACAGGGCTTACTGATATATTCTTTGCGCAGGATTTCTAAATGCTTTTTCAATTTACTCGTTTTATTTACATGTTGCTAACATTATTTTTTCACTTACTTAGTTGTGTACTAGGATTTCGACTTTAATTTAGTTTAAAGATTTTCTTGAGATTTCCAATTTTTCCTGATTATTCTTTCTGCAGCTTCCATTAGGTTGTATGACTACTCTTTTGCATTTGCTTTTCAATGTGAGTATTCAGTTTCACTATCAGCTGTTAGACCTCTTGGATAAATAAATAAATTTTTCTTTTATTTAACATGTACAATTCGAATACATTGCCTAAAACAGCCTAACAGTAGTCATTGTTATTGCTGCAATCTGTAGTTACTAGACAATGCTAGCATTTTAGTTTATTCTTAATAAATTGTGCCGTTGTTATTAGTGACTCCTTCCAATATACATTTGTTTTATTATTTTTATACATACATATTATAAATGTATTATGTTGTAATATTTTCTCTTTAGTGTTTGTTTGTTGTATTGACATCCACGTGAATAAATTATTATTGTGCCAAAAATGCCATATGCAATACAAGAAATAATACTACGCACAAAAGTAAATAAATACTGCGTCTTATCTTGTTTAAATATTTAGCCAGACTCTTAACTGGAGGAGGGAAAATCATTTCTATAGTTGATCTGTGTACTATTATTAACTTTAGTATTCATTACTAAATATCGTACAGTTTGCACATTGTACTTAAAGAAATTTATTACTCTACAAAAGCTACTAAAATCTAAAATTTATGTATTTATATCATAAAATCTAATAGACAATTATTTCATTTGTTCTTTGTATGATAATTTAGCTCTACTTTCAGAAATGATTTTGTTTTGCAATGCATTATTATGATAAGAATACCCTGTTGATATTTTTATTAAGTTGTTATTATTTGTTTTACACGCCCTTAAGATTTCATATGTTAATCCATCTATATAAATATATCACAAGGTAATCTAAATCACGTTTTATGTAAAAGAATTTAATAACAAAGGCAAAGATAACACCATTACATTTTAGTAATGAGGTCAATAAAAGATAAGATAAATCTATTTTGTCGTTTTCTACCTTGTACGTAAGAATTGCAGTATATTATACTGTATTACATGTGTTTGTAAATACCAAACAAAGTGATGGGTTCTTCCTCAAGTTTGTTTAGTTTTATGACTGAGGAAATGTTAGATGAGTATGTTCAATTAACTTATCTAAGTAGAACGGAAATTTTTCAGTAAGTGCATTTAATTGTTCTTGTGTTCTTTTTATAAAAAAACATTATTGCAGTTTACTCAAAAAATTCTTACTTCTTACACCTGATGGAAAAATTAGAGATCCCGAATATCGTTACCCATTAGAATTTATTGTTGAAGTTTTTCCTCAATTAAAAGTAAGATGTATTCCTGTGAAATACGATTTGTGAGAGTTATAATGAACCATCTTATGTTGTAGTATAATCCATTTCGTGACAGAATTTTTAAAGTATTTTCTTCTTTAAAAGATGATAGATTTTCTTTTGAGGATATGTTAGATTTATGTTCTGTAATGTCAGAGAATTGCCCAGATCATATTAAAGCAAGATGGGCTTTTGAAATTTTTGGTAAATTACTATTTAGTTAATATTTTATTATAATCAAAGGTAAATTGTTATATAGACTTTAACGAAGATGGATTAGTTGATAAAGAAGATATTGATATGGCAATTGAAAGACTTACGCAAGGTAAAGATGCAGAAAGGGTTGTTGAAGACGAAGAGAAAAATCACATTATTACAGTTGTAAGTTTCTGAACAAATATTACAAATAAGCATATCAATGAGATAAAAATTGCAGTTGCTGAAAGCTATGGATTTACAAGGCAATGGTAGTATTAACCAGTTAGAATTTGAACATGCTGTTGGAAAAATGTCAGAATTTCCAAGTTCATTTTCATTCCGAATATGATGGAATTATACAAATTCTGAACATTGCTATTATTATATTAAGTACAATTATAGTAATTTAAAGATAGGTGTATGTATGATTTTATTCAAAGACAAAACATATCTGTAGTTACATAGGATAAGTTCTTTTTTAACATTTTTCTATGCAAATATACAATCACTTAACAACATTTATTTTCTTACAAAACATTAATGATAACTTTTATCGCTTATAGCTACTGTCACTACTAGGTGAATATCGACCAGTCAGTGCTCTTTCTGGTAAGTATGGTGAGCGATAACTTCTGTCCAATGTAATTGGTAATACAGGAGGATCCTTGTATTTTGTATAATACTGAGGGAATTTCATGTATGTACTGAAATAAATGTCATTTATAATCCATAAATGTCATTGATAGATGAAATAGTTTTTTCTTACCTGGTTAGATCAGGTGGACATTGGAATCTATATTCTGCAGTCTTGAAATATGTAAGTGGATGTAAGCGTCCAGCATGGTCTTTATATTGATCTCGATGCATTTGACATCCCTTTAAAAATACACAGATAACCATAATGAGTTACTGTAACTTACTAGTAAACACTAACAGTTAAATAAGATTGATTATATCATATAACTTTAAATGGACCAATCAAAAATCTAGAATTTGCATGATAATGGTGGTATATCCTAGTGTGCCTTTGATATTGTTTTATCAAATGTCATTTTCTTAATAACTTGTCAAAGAAGAGAGACAAGAATATACATTAGCTCTCTACTCACAGAGCAAGTGTAAAGGATATGAATAAGAATTTACTGTTAAAATTTTTCTTCTTTCCTTTACACCCCCAGTGCAAACAAAGAGCTAACATATATTTCTGTCTCTCTTGTTTGACAAGTGTGTCCACACTCTCCCATTAGAAAAATGACATTTAATAAAACAATATCAAGGCACACTAGTATATCCCAGTATAATATCTTCACCTAACTTTTTAAAAACAAATGAAATAAAATTGCAATATATTGTGGTTCATTATCACTAATTTTATTTCAAAATGCCTTTTTGTCTGTGGCAATGTTCTGCTTGGTCAAATGTGATATTTATAATCAACAAATACTTAATCAGATTATTTATTATCAGACAATAAATCTCACATTTGATCTTATTGAATATTTCCAGACAAATGCATTTTTCATGAAAACTAGTGATATGTCTACAATAAACCTTGCTACCTTACCCCTGAGATTGTTTTTGATAGTCACTCTTCAAATACTACTCAAAATGCTTGTTTACATTAATCTAAAGTGGCATTTAATGCGTGTTTCATACTCGGAAATTGCATGTATTTTGTATCAGGAATAGATATAGGTAGCAACACATTACATTCTACATTTTCTTCCTTTATTCATGACTTATTTAAAAGAATATGTGAAGCTATAACATGTGTTCTATGTTTCTTGAAAATAAATAAATTCCTCAAATATTATAAATTCCTTTTTCACCACTTTGTTAGCTTAATGATAAGTTAATTGTATGATCTTTTTAGTTTTCCATGTATTTTAGATTACAATTTTGTAGTATGATGAATGTATATAGAGATAGAAAGTTGTACTTTTAACACTAATAATTCAATCAGTGCATTTATCTATTTTACTATTCTGTATAATAATCTGTATAGTTAAACGAAAAACCTTATAAAAGTCATCAACTTCTTGTTGACGTCCTGCATCAAGAAAAGTAACTGGTGATCTAGGCATTTGAAGCATTCGATTCCAGTTAGTGCCTTTTCCACTTGCAGCAATATCAGGCCTAGGACTATAAGGAGTATTCATCATTCCCCATTCATAGGGGGGCATCTAAAATATGATTCTTTAAATAACACTGTCTGCAATTACAAAAAATATATTATATGCCTGCATTTTACTTAAGTTTTCATTTCTGTAATTTTGAAAATAGCTAATGTGTGCAGAATCTGCCAATGACCCATAACCGTTTTTTCACTGGTGGATGTGCTCCCATAAATCCCGGTTGTATTGAGGGTGGATAATAAGTTGCTTTCATATCAGAGAGTTGTATATCGCCTCCCATCTTGGATGTTAGTGTGGAGATACTTGTTAATTTTTAACCAAACAAATTATATTAGAAAATAAAATTATAAATGCACAATTAATTTAGGGTCATAACTAAATTTTTTGAAAATACTAATTAACTGATTAATTTAGATGTAATGTCAGATTAAACATTTTGTATCAAGAAGTAAGATAACTTGGATTTAACGAAATCTTAGAAAATTTTTGAAAAAATCATGCTGTAAGTTATTACTTTAATCTTTATTTATCTAGTATAGTAAATAATTATCTCAGTTTGTACAAATTTCAATATTTCATCACTAAAACCTAAAACCTGAGTGAGACCCCTCATGTGTGGTTTGCAATTTGGCGAGATCCCCTCCCCATACTTGTTTTTTCAGAGTTGATTCTGAATAAAAAGTTATTACAGATTGATGTCCTACATTGTCCACTTCAGTTTCAATATCAAATTTCAATTTAAAAAGAAGTAAAATAATTTTTATTTTTATTTATAATTATCGACGAAGTATGCCATCCCATTTGTCTTTTACCTTGGCAATTTACTGGTAATATAAATTTGATGTTAATGTTTTTATGTTTGAATTTCGCGCTTTGAAAAACAATTCTATCCACAGGTGTAGTCAAAGTATTACAGAAATAAATTGCAGTACTATGGAAATCCGGATTTAAAAGGTAGATAAGAGCTCTTATTACAAAGAAATATATCTCAAAATGATTATTCTAACAGATAATGTATTAAATTAATATCAGTGTTCAAATAAAACGTAAAAAAATTAAAAATGAGATTTCAAGGTATTGTATGCACGCCTATGTTTAAAAAGGATTAAGGATTACGGCAGATTGCAGTTTGACGTTTCTATTTTCTATTTGGTATGAATTACTAATACCTAAAGTATTTTTATTTCTAGTTATGTATATTTTAAACTTATTATGGTGTATTTCAATGATTTCAAAGAATACATTTTAAAAATAACTTGAAGGTAAGTAATGCAAACAATGTATGAATGATTGCAATGCTCTTAAATATAGACGTGTTTAGGTTATTTTTATAAAAATTCGAAACGTTTGCTTCCTTGTACATAATTTGTTCTTGGCAAGGCTATTTTGTAGGACAATTACAAGTATTTTTGTTTTAAATACTATGTTTTGTAAGGACAACTTTTAACTATTTTAAGTAAGAAATGAAAAGTGAGGTTAAAAAGAAATAAATCTTTTACATCTGCACTTTCAAGCCTCTTATTGTGGTTTTTATTATTATAAATATTTCCTGTGTAGTTGTCAGATCTATGAATAAGTTTAGTATAAGTTTCACATTATATTTGTACTAGGAAATATTTGTCTTTTCCAGTCTTTTTTAACTATTGCTTACTCAAATTTTATTTAATGACGTTCTCAATTGATTCTGAAATGGACGGATATTACGCACAAGACAGACTACAAGAACTATGGCAACAGATTGGCTCTTTACACTTAAGTTACCTGGAAATGGAAGAGAGCCCACAAAAACTTGAGCAGAGGAACAAATTAGAAGGTAATATGAAATTCCTTAGGTTTAAAATGGTCAATATCTTATTGCATTTTGTAAAAATAGATTGCATTAGAGAATTTTTATGTCTTGCACCACACAGTCAGAAATTTATCTTTCGAGAAACAGCTGATGTTTTGCACAGATCAGCTAGTACTAAAAAGGATTTTAGTGGATATAGGGCAGCACTAGGATGGAATGCTATTGGGATGTATGCAGCAAATCTTTTGAATCAGCCATGGAGGAAAGAATATAAACAAATACAAGTAAAAACTTGCAATGAGTCTTTTAATGTATTATTTAATAAATCTTTTGTAGTTGTATTCAGGGTTTTATAAACATCAAATAGATGCCAACCTGGTTGGTGCCGAAGTAATATTTGAAGCAATGGGCTACAAACATGATGGTGATGGTATCTTAACTCTCGATGGACCAATTTGTCCAGATAGAGTAATTAGCTTATCACAAGATTCTTTGGTGGCATATGTTGAATGTCAAGTAAGTATTTGCATTTACAAAAAAATATTTCATTCAACAACTTTTTCTTCTTGTAGATTTTAAAGGCCATATGGGAAGAAGTTTCAACAAATTTCAAAGTCAGTTGGCTCGAGGTTTTGGAATTCAGAGAAACTCACCTATGCAGTCCTAAACAATCAGTGCAAGCATTAAATTATCGTTTTCACGAGCGTCAGTTTCAGCAACATACACGTAGTTATTCACAAGGTACTGATCCTTTTGCAACTGGTGCTCGGTATTCATCTAGTGTTCATCCTTCATCAACACTTTCAGCAAATCACTCATTCCCACCTTTACACTCACACGCATCTATCGCTTCCATACCTATTGCTCCCCAGTGTATATATGGTACCAATGGTTATTATTCTAATAATTATGCCACATATGCTCCTGTAGCTCCCCAACACATCCCATATCACGTGCCTTTAACTTATGCTCAAACTGTAGCAAAACCACTTTACCATCCCACTAATTATTTTCCGAATGGTTATACAGTTCCACCACCACCTCCACCTTATGTCTGCCCTACAATTCCTACTGGACAGTTGATAGAAGTTGATTCCCATAGTTCGCATCATTATGATACCGTAGATGGACCTAGTCATTCTCGAACTGGAAGATCTCGCAGTTCAGAGCTATATAACATAAAAAATGACCTCAAAAGTAGTTCGGATAAAGAACTCAATGCGGATACTATCGATAGTTGGGATTATGTATATAGAAATTTGGAAAGTCAAGGATATTCTAAAGACTTAGGTGAAAGAGGTGATGTTCTTAGTCCACCTCTTGACACTAGAAAACCAAAATCTACTGTTAAAGAAGCAAAGAAGATCAAGTCAACTGCTTTAGAAGAGGGTATCTATAATTTAAGTTTGAATGATAAACCTAAGAAGGATTGTGAATATGAGCGACGTAATTCAGATGCTTCAAAGTCCTACGAACACGAGAGAAAACATAGCGAAAGTGGAACTGCTGTTAAAAAACAATTGGCAAAGCAGGCATTAAATGGTTATGTTAAAACAAATAACACGTTGCCTTTACCTGAAAAATCATCTGCTATACCTAATAGTAACACTAAGATCGATCATTTGGTAAATAATAGACCTTCAAACAGTAAAACCTTAGATGTAAGGAAACCAAAACAAATTCAAGAAAGTGACAAGTCAAAACCTAAAGATCAGGACACCAAAGAAACATTAAATGGTAATACAAGTAAGTGGGGATGTGGTGCATGTACATATTTAAATGATTGCACCCGTGATATTTGTGAAATGTGTGGTAAAAGTAAGGTTAAAATTCAAGATATAATGGAGATTGGTGGCCCCCAGTGTCCTAGATGTACACTTGTTAATCCAAAAGACAATAAAGTATGCGATGCATGTGCTGGTAGTTTGAAAGATTCACCAACTTATATTTGAATTAGAGTTTTATGTACATTATGGGTCATTTCATGTGCAGTGCATGGTTTTAGTCAAGTAGTTAAAATATTGTGAGATTTAGTTTATAAAACATAATTCATAAAACGTGCTTATATTAATTGTATTTTCAAAATAATTTTTAAATTTTGATAAAATCTTCCTAATTTTAAATGAGAAACTGATCTTGGTAACTTTGAAATGGCCTGTAGTCACCAAATGTTATATAGACTGTTATAGGAAACTTTTTTTTTGATTTTCCTTTAAGAACATATTTATTATTGATGTTGTTTAGTTTGTTAACAAATTTACAATAAACTATTTACATAATTGTTATTAAATTGTATACAGGGTGTTGGAGGTCTAAAAACATCATGCATATGTACTGGTTTTTATTAAACAATATTGTAGCTTCCTTTTTATTTATAATTGCACTTTATGAGAAAACATGTTCATTTAATGTACTTACCTTACTAGCAGTAACATAACCATAGGGGCCCAGGGGGTCTGAGCTTTTTCTTTTTACAGAATAAAATATACATAGTGTACAACGTACATAATATAAAATAAAAGCTTCTTGAGTTATATGCATGTTCTAGTTCTGGTTATGCTACTGTTAATCATGGAATATGTGTATGCTTATTGATAGCAGTGTTGGCTGTGAAGTACGAAGCAAAATTTCAATGTTGCCGATACTAGAAGTAATTTTTAAGTCTTCTTAATGTTGTCATTTTATTACCAATGACTAATTTAAGAAAAGTAGTAGAAATAGTTGGTTTAAAAAAAGAATTATAATTGTCTTTTCTTTGAAGTGCACTTATAAGTTAAATTACGTCGTTAATTGTTTTGAAATATGTTTTAAATGTTTATGACATAATTACATGATGGATTGTTTATCTTATAAAGAATTTCAGTGTAGTGAGTAATGATATGCATTAACTATTATAAAGGATATGCAAAGGAGCTTTGTAATGAATGCGTAAATTCCATTCGTAGAAGTCGCTCCAATAATCCACATTATTAAATATTGACACTCTCAAGTTAGTGCAATATAAGCATCAAAAAGTTCAGATTTGGATATCTTGCATCAATAGAAAAAGGAATTTAAACCAAATCAGGTAATAGTAAGATTAACTCTTCAGAATTAGTTGAATACAAGGTATTCTTAGAACTTTGCACGATAGCTAAATTAACTTTTTTAACTACAATGCCATTCAAGTTTATTGGTATATTGAAATCTGATTTTTCTGAAATTTAAAAATGGCAGGGTTTAAGGTCAAATAGCCTCATGATCCAAAATGCCCCATATAAGTCATGCAAGATTATATGAAAATCTTTTTGTAGAGCTTCTAAATGGCCCAGGGTAGCTTCATTAGAACTGGTGATATGGCCATTTAAAGTTAGCAAGGTAGAGAATTTTTCGGAACTGTAAGAAGCTATATCTCGAAAACTAAACATAAACAGTCATAAGACATCATTCTTTGTATCACCCGACGATCTTAATCGAGACATCAAATTTCAAAATAATTAAAAATGTTCTTGTTCTGATCATAGGTTGAGATAGAAAGTTATGGAAAACTAATCTTTTGTTTTGTCCACATTGTCAGTTTAGCAGAGGAGCAAGAAATGAGCAATCTCAATTATGCTATCTTTATTTTGACTTTCCACAGTTCACAATTTTACTTACTGTTTGGTGAACAGTATTCTCTGCTTGTGCTCATCACTCTGTCTCAGATAGATGAGAGCATGTATATCCAGATTCTTAAAGTAGGAGAGGTCCTATAGTAACAGTCATGTGGCGTGTGAAATGTTGAAAATCAAAAAAATTCTGGATAAAACTTTAACACTGTATTTTGGAAACTGTGCATATTCCGGCATACGTTTATAGAAACTTTCATATTTACTGTAATTTACTCCTATTAATTGCTAGAACATCATCATGTATACGTAAATCACACTGAATTATAAACTCAAAACAACAAACTTCATAAAGGTAATATACTTACTTATCTCGTGATCTCTTCTACCCTGGGTATAGAGGTAATAACCTTTTTCTATCCGTTTCTGTCTTTGGCCTTTCTTTTTGCTTGGGCCCATCTGAGTCCTTTTTTCTTTAAGATTTTGGCTGTCATGGTTCCATGTTTTCCTTGGCCTTATGGTCTTCTTCTAAAACTTTTTTCCATTTCCTTTACTATTTTCACCGTTCTGTCTTCCTCATCCTCACTGCATGTCTGAACCACCTCAATTTTTGTGTTTTGATTTTCTCTATTACACTTTTCATCTTTAGCCTATTTCTTATTACTTTGCTTCTGATTTTGTCCATTCTTATTACTTCTATCTTTCTCAGTATTTTCATTTCAAAGCTTTCAATTTAGTTTTTTATACTGTATATTAATACCCATGACTTGCATCCAATATTAAGACTGCCTCATAAATTTGGATTTCTGTTATTCTCTTCTGTTAAAAAACGTTTTATACAGCCCATACAGAGTTGATATTTTCCCTATTTGGTTTGTTATTGGTTTTTCTATTTTATCTGTTTCATACTTGTCATTTTTCTTTAATTTTTTTCTGCAGTTCTTTTTTATTGATGGTGAACAAGATGAAGTCGTCTGCATACAGTAGTTTATTCATCTTGATTTTAACTTTCTATATCTTACATGTGTGCACTTTATTTCTTGGTTGAGCTCTTTGCTATTTCATCATTACTATTATAAATAGAAGTGGGCCCTGTCTAACCTCTGTGGTAGTGACAAACTTTGGAACAGTTACATCCTATACATATTGTGGCACTTAATCAGTTTGTTGCTGATCTCCCTTTCTTCCATGGTCTTCCATATTTTATCCTTTTATACACTATTGAAAGCTTTTTCCTAAGTCTTGTACAGCAGTAAAGTTTTTTATCTGTAGTTAATACCTTTTCTGCTATCTGTCTTATTACAAAAATCTAATACTGGGTTGATCGTCCTGCTCTGAACTTTCTATTTTTGGCTTGAGCCTCTCTTCGATAACTCTTTGTTATGTTTTATGTGGATATGATATTCCTCTATAATTATTGTGTATTGTGCTCTAATTATTTGAAATTTAGTTTTCCATGCCAGTGAAATAAATCTGTGCACTTGAATTAAGTAACCTCCTAAATTTAATGATTTCTGGGTATATGCCATTAATGCCTGGCGATTTTCAGATTTTGAGTTTATTTAATGCCTTTTTTACTTCAATTTTCTTTTTGTTCTCTCTCTTTTTTCTTCATTCTTTATCTTGACTACAAACAGTTGCTCAAAATATTCTTTCTATCTTTCCAACATGCTATTTTCTTGAGAAATAACTTGTCTCTCTTTATCTTTTACATTTCTTAATGGGTCTTTTTTTTTCCTTTCTCAATCCTCTCAATGTGCAATACAGCACCTTAGCATCTCTCACAGTCTTCTCTCCATTCTTTTTCCAAATTCTTCCCAAGTCTTAGTTTTGGCTTTTTTTATGAATTGCTTAACTTTTTCTTTTTAGGAAGTGATTAAATTCTTCAAAAATTCTTCCATTGAAATTTTAGCAGTCTGAAAGTAGTGAACTAGTGACCATATGCCAATCTTCTTGTTTTCCCAATGGTTTACATTTTCTGTTCATGAAAATTTGACATATTTTCAACAAATACTTCTGACTGGAGCCATGTTCATATTTGGTAATTCCAATAAGATTCTGTGGAAATAAGCGACAAGGCAACTTCTTCAATCTTTTAGACTTTTGTAATTGTGCCCAATAAACCATATGAGCTTGCTGTACTGTCATACATTGTCTTTCATAAATGGTATCATATAAGAAGCTCACTGAAATGGAAAAGTCAAGCAAATCACTGTAGAAGTCTTCCAATGGTGTTTTACGAGTCAATTCAACATTTGTGTTTTTCCATCATACCTTACAGAATTTATTATGGCTATGTATTCTTTTATAACTGTTTCAAGAGACAGTTGCTCTTATTTATCAAGATTCAATGAGCTTCAAAGGCACTTAAACCTTGCAAAATACCTTTGAATGAAGAGTCAGAATCACACATTACAAGTCTTGGCTGCCTTGGCAAATGAACTTGATTATGTTATTTATCTGCTAATTAGGTATTTGGTTTTTATCCAAAACAATATTTTTTCACTCTCAATTGTTTCTTTGTCTCTGTTACCTTTCTTCGTCAAAATTAAATGCAGATTTTTTTCTATCAAAACAAAATCCAAGTTTTGTATAGCATTTGTAATTCTTTCTAATATTCATTAGATCTCCAGTTATTTCAGCTCGATGTTTACTTTTGTCCATCATTACCTTAGCACCATTTTTGGAAATCAAAAGTAGGTCTTTAACCTAGCAATAGCAAGAGCTACAATTTTCTAAATTGTAAATTCTAGGATATTTTCTAGGAACTGAATTTAAAATTGAAGTAAATTTCATAAACATTTGGGGTAGGCTACAAAACTGTTAAGAACAATGAAATTTGATGAAAAATGTGTTTTGATAATTTGCTACTAAAAAAAGAATATTAATAAGGAGAATAATATTACATTTGTATAATATTAATTATTGCCATTAATATGATTTTATGCCTTAATATCTGGGGTTCGACTATAGTTGACTATAATTTTGGCTTATTTCTAGGAATGAATATTTGATAATAAACAATTCTAATGAAATATTATAAAGCAGAGAATTGTTTAAGCAAAATCATATTTTAGAGAATACTATCCAAGCATGTTATTGCATATAAGATTATTCAGAATTCATTATAGAATTGTAGTATTACATAATAAAAACTAGTTTGGATTTTGGAGTGACTAAACAATTTGGACTTTCAAATTAAAACGTGATAATTATTTATAGTACACTTTCTCTTATCTGTCCTTTTTACAGGGTACCTTGTACTTTATTTATTAATACTTTTCTATCATAATTAATTTGCTTATAGAGTAACTACAAGAAGAGTGATTTTACAAAGAAGTTCAATCTTTGTCTGGTTTGGTTATGATAACACTCATAACTTGAAAAGTTTGCTTTCATCTTTTATCACCATCTATACTTTATCAACATCTATAAAAGATTATAATCTACAATCAATGTAAAATATGCTTTAGTGGTTCAACTTTTATCAAATGGTTCTAAAACGTTCAATGTCATTTGATTGCAATAATACTTAAGACTGTATAAGAGAGAGTCTACTGTACTAAACACTTAAGAGATTGTTCTATTTTATAATGTAGAAGTAGCTTATTTATGAAGTTATAATTTATTTAATTTTATTATGAAACTAATGCACCTAATAATAATAGTGCACTTATGAATTTGCTTTATTTTGTGATATAATGCAACTAGCAATTTACTGTAGTTGGTTAAAATTATTAAGATGGCAAATTGCTGCCAAAAAATGTTTCTATTTGCTTAAATATACTGTATATTAAAAAAGAAAAGAAAACATTGTAATACTTTCATATCATAAATGTTTATATGACGTGAATAGAAAATGCTTGAATATTTGGAATATAATGAGAAAGATCCTGTTTATACTGAAGATATAAAATAGAATTCTTAAACACTAATCGTGTTACCATCTTAAATATCTGAATGAATTTATATTGTGATGAAAGTTGTAAGATCTATATTAATTAATTATTGTATTTTATTTTGCAGTACTGAAATATGCTATGTAAGATATGATGATTACGAACTAGTATTCATAAATTTGTATAGTGTTAATATTATTTATATGATGGAGATTATTTATTGCAAATATATAATGCTTATTCATTGTAAGAAATAAGGAGATTTTATTTAAAAATTGATTTAATTATTCATGGATGGTCTGCAAGATTATTTGTATCTAACCTCAGTGATTCCTCATAGTCTTTCAGATTTCCTTTATAAAATCTGGCTAGAAAAATGTTTATCAATTTTTTACAGTTTTCTTAATAGCTAATAACCAGATTTTTGTTTTATTGTCTTAATTTCAAAATTATTTCAAATAGTATCTCCCTAAACTATTAAGCCAAACTAAACATTGGACTACATGTCTCTCAAGTGTACCCTAGAAGAAAGATATTTTTCTCGTTCTGAACCAAAATGTTTTCATTACACAGATGGGTAAACGGAAAGCTTCTAAAATGGAGTTTTTTGGGAAGGAAATAAATGTCTCAGAGAGCAGAGTTTTAAATGAAATTTTGAAAAGAAAAGTTTATATTCTGAAAAAGTCAAGTTTGGAAAAAAAATGTTCAGATTCTCAAAAGGAAAATAATTTTCAAATAAATCTGAGGTTAAGTAGTACCGTAAACCAGGGTGAAGTTGGACAATTCAAACCTGCCATGAATCTCATCCAGTGCCTTAAAAATAGTGAAACGAATCACGATTTTTGATTGTCAGCTGCTAGTTATCAGCAAGGTCTGGCGGGATTTTTATCTTGTTGTTTTTATGTTGGCTGTATTCAGTTTTTCTGTAGTTTGTCGTTTTTTTTAAATTTCCATTTGTTGTTCAAACCTGTTTTACACTCGAAATTGAGTTTATTTTTGATTATTTTGATTACCATGACTTTAAAGAACATACAGTGAGCGGCAAAAGTACGGAATAAATTCATTAAATTTGAAATAAGCTATTTTTTTGCAAAAATCCTCAGACAGATAGATTTTATTTTACAAAACTACACGTCAGTGTCAATTCCCAACCGTAATTTGTGACGATGGAAATAGACACTGACATGAAAATGTGTATTTTTATAAAATAGTATTGACCTTCTGGGAATTTTACCAAAAAATAGCTTATTTCGAATTTAATGAATTTATTTCGTACTTTTGCCTCTCACTGTATTATAAAAGAACGTGCACCCCAATTTGTTTCTACTTTGGATTTATATTATAAGAGTTAGGGCATTGTTTTCATTTTTTTCCAGTTTTGAGGAGTGAAGTTCGACAACAATGGTTTGTGTTTACCGTGCAGTAATTGATAAAACTAAGTGTTTGAATTATTCATAGCAAAGTATGAACGACGCTGTAATGGAGTATAATGACCTAAAACCAAAGGAAAGCCAGTCAATATTCGAGACATTGCTGAAAAGCATTTTGTGACAAAATCTTCGCTAAATAAAAGGTTGCGTGAAAAATCTCCTGGCAAGTATGGAGGCCAAACAGCCCTCCATGAGAAAGAAGAGGAATTAATAATGCAAGGAATCCTCTATGCTGATTGGAGGTTTCCTTTGAAGAAATCAGACCTTCAAGATATGATACGGTCATTCCTGAACAAGAAAGGTAAGATAATAAAAAAGTTTAAAAGCAACAGACCTAGCTGTGATTGGATCAATGGCTTCATGAAGAAGCACAATGCTCTGACTGTTCAGCTTTTGGAAAATATAAAAAGATCAAGAGCTGTTGTTTCTTAAAAAGTTATTATTAAATATTTTAACTGTGTCTCCGTTGAGTTAGCAAATATTCCTTCAGAAAACGTGGTGTGAACTATGATGAAACCAATTTTACTGATGATCCTGGCATAGTTGAAGTTTTGGTTAGAAGAGGGACTAAGCACGTTGAAAGAGTTATCGACCATAGCAAACAGAGTACAAGCGTAATGTTTCAGGCAGTGCAGTATCATTCCCGCCATTTGTGGCTTACAAAATTATAGGAGAAAATCCAGGGTTCTACTCATCGTGGATGGAGAGCAGATTAGAGAATTCAAGGTATTCGGCCAACAAGTCCGGATGGTTTGACATGGGTCATGTTGAAGCATGGTTTGAGAACATCATTGTATCTTATTTTAGGGGGTTGACCGGAAAGAAGGCAGTAATTGGTGACAACCTTCCCATCTCGTGTCATTCACCTTTTTGAACAGCTTAACATTTGGTTTATCTTGATTCCACCAAACCCGACTCACCTTATCCAATTGTTAGATGTGGCCACATTTCGTCCAATGAAAGCTTAGAGGGCCATATTATTTGAATGGAAAAATAAATACAGAGGTTGCTTGCCAAAATCAGAGTTCCTTCGAAAAATGCGGCAAGCTGTTGAAAATTTCGAAGGGAACTTGCAACAAAACAATCCAAACTATTAAATTTTAAATAAGAATACCTAAGTTAACGTCACATAGTGTAGAGCTTCGAAAATCAGAAAAATTGCGGAGTGATGTCCTTGGAGAACGGTGGTTGGCAGCTCGGACCTCTACTAACAAACCTCGAGGTAAAAAAATAAATATGCAACCAGGAAAAAGTGTATCACCTGATGACCTGCCTTCCACTTCTGTCGCCAGGAACAGTCCACCTCCTCGTCCTAAGAGGTCTCGTAAAGCTGTTCAACTTTTTGCAGGAGATCCTGCTAGGTAGGAAAGCCCTGGGGTTCAAGATATTTTTGAGATCGAGCAGGACCCCACCACCAGCAGTCAAACCGTTTCCGGAATGCGGAAGAGACTTTATGTTAGTCAAATTTATAACAAAAGAGGATGACAGAGAAAAATTTTACATTGGAGAGATACTGGGAGAAGCTAGAGAGGATGGCGTTGAAATAATGTTTTTAAGAAAAAAACATGGAAAGAAGAGGGCGTTTTGGGTTTCCAACCTTTAAGGACTTAATTGATATACCTTTAGTATGCTGATTTTTTTGTTTATATTAATATTTTTTATTTATATTTATCTAATTTTTTGCCAAATTCTTATTGTAACTTTTATCCTACAAAATAGTGGACTTTCTTTTATGTTTTTAACACTTTGAATGTAAGTAAGTATACGGTTGCAGTGAAAGTAATGTGGCTATAGTGGGGTGAAGTTGGACAATTTCAATTAAAAAAAAAATGTAAGCATTAATTATTGAAAAATGTAAGTGTTTCTGCTTTATGTGTGAGACCTTTAAGTTACATGATAGGATTATTTTGATTTTGATTTTTTTTGTGTTGAACGCTGCTGTGACCAACTGTAATAATTGCTGTTCATCTTTAAAATTTTGGTTGAGCAGATGATT